>CAJVGC010000065.1:9125509-9162548 GCA_910822075.1 Senecio squalidus
TTTGAAATACCTAATGTATCTGTATACCTCCTATTTCTCTTTAAAAGGGGTAAATGTACTAAGAACCAAAATCAAACATAACATGGAACGTTTTGATTAAAAAATCTACTACAACTAGATGTTCAATGTCGTAACATAACTAGAAATTCAATTCAACTAGATGTGTGCATCACCTTTCACGTTCATCTTTATTTCTCGAGGCAACCTATTATATTCTTCAACTTGATTGAGCACAAGGTTTCTTTTAGCATTCATCTTCAAAATCAGCATCTTTGTTGTGTATTTCCTTCTAAAGATTTCCAACTGTTTCTTGTGTAGATCGTTGTCATTCCTTAAATTTGGATCAAAATATTTAATCAATTCCCCACTGTTTCTTTTCTTCATATGCCTCGTCGTGAAGATGACACGGTCTTTATACTTTTCCCTAGTTTTCCATCTCAAACGCACATGTTTTGGTTCTTCCCCTATGATTTTTTCTGAACTTGGGAGGTTTTCGAAAAGGAGGTAGATAGAGAACATTTCACTCTATATAAATAAAAAAGAAAAAAAAATGATATTTTGTCACAGACTTTTTACTTATGTATATGGTACTATTACACAAAAAGAGAAAGTTACAGACTTATACACATTTTATAAACCAATGCACATAATTTTTATAAACCTATACACGTAGGTGTGTTTTTCATTATTTGTTCTATTGTACTTAATTACCAATAAATTTGGAACTCCCTTGTATCTCGTATTCTTGTATGGGCATAATGCACAATTTTTCATTATTCGTAGGCAATTTTTTTTTTTAATAAAATGCACATTTACTTATGCGCAATCTACCCATACACAAAACCAAATAACAAACTAATCTACAATTATAGAGTTATACACACACTCGTATGAACATCCTACTTTCATAAAACAAACAATCTGTAATAATGCATATTTCTTTTAAAGTTATGTATAGTTTACATACCACTTTTTAAAGCAAAAAATCTTTAAACCAATGCACATAGATAATTACTTATGCATAATCTACTCTTACCCAAAACAAAACATCAAACTAATATAAAATTGTATCACATACTACTTCCTAAAAAAATAATTTCTAAATAATGCACATTTGTTTTTCAAGTTATGCACATATTACCTTTCCAAGAAGAAAAATCTTCAAAACGATGCACATACTTCCTATGCACAATCTACTCTTAAAAAAACAAAGCAACAAACTAATACACAATAATAAAGTTATGCACATACTACTTTCTTAAATAAAATAATTTATAAATAATGCACAATTTTATTTTAAAGTTATGTTCATACTAATATTTTATGCAAAAAGTTCACTAAAGCAATGCACATAGACTATTACGTATGTTGTATCTACTCTTTCAAAGAAACCCAACAAACTAATGTACACTTATAAAGTTATGCATATACTCTTATGCACATACTACTTTCTTAAAACAAAACAATATGTAAATAATGCACATAGTATGGACTACTTTTTTAGACAAAAATCTTTAAACTAATTCACATAAACAATTATTTATGTCCAATCTACTGTTATATAAACAAAACAACAAAGTAATCACAATCATAAAGTTATGCACTAACTACTCTAGGATATTTTGTTAAAAAAATAGCAATTATAACCATATCCACAAACTGATCTTACACAAATAAACTGTAAATTAGTGCACACGATCATCTCTATTTGAATCTGAAGCTCAAGGGAAAGTAGAACAACAATTTACCAAATCTAAAAAATCATAGCAAATCAGAAGATGTAATTAAACTTTAAACTAACATAAATAGATAAAAAGTAGATATACCTCATTTCAAATTTCAACGCTTAATTTGTCGTACTTCTTCAGAGCGATTTGATTTGCTGTAAAAATCGACAAGATACTTGTTTTTTTCAACTACAAATGTGAGCGAATTAGTATTTAGCCATTGATTCGATTGAAAATTGAAATCTGGATTCATCGAAATTGGATTTTGGAAGAAGAGAATTATTGGTGTTTTTTGAAATGAATCTAACCTAAAATGTAGAATTGGGGAAAAACAAATGATTTGTGTATGTGTTTATGAAATTGAAATAAAACAAAAGATATTTCCATTTTCTACGAAAGGACCTCCAAGTTGGAAAAAATTACAAAAACGCCACCGCCTGGATTTTTTTTGGATTGATTTTTTGTTGACCAAATGTGTGGCTAGGATTGCTTCCTACCCTTTTTATTTTCAAACCCTTTTTACAATAACCCTCCCCTATATATATATATATATATATAGAGTTGGTTTCATTTAAGAACCATGTAAATATTTAGGAACCATTAGGAACCAATATTCACCAGTGTATATACATATAATATTCACCAGTGTATATACATATAATATTCACCAGTGTATATATATATATATACATATGCTTTATATACACTGGTGAATATCATATATATACACTGGTGAATATTGGTTCCTAATGGTTCCTAAATATTTAGTGGTTCCTAAATGAACCCACCTATATATATATATATATATATATATATATATATATATATATATATATATATATATATATATATATATATATATATATATATATATATATATATATATATATATATATCCTCAATTTGATAGGGATGCAGCGATCCACTTTTCAACCACACATTTTCCCCTTAACAATTTTTTTTTTTTTTTTTTTTTTTTGATATGTTTTACTATCTTTTTTTTTTTTTCAAAATCACATGTGATTTTTTTGTAAAAAATTGAAATTACATATGATTTTCAAAAACCAAAATTTATAAATTTTAAAATCACACGTGAATTTTTTTTTTTTGGAAAATCACATGTGATTTTCAAAAACCAAAATTTATAAATTTTAAAGTCACACTTGAAATATTTGTTTCTCGAAAATCACATGTGATTTTATAAACAAAATAGTTTGTAGGTTAAAAATCACATGTGATTTTACCCATAAAAGATTTGTATATTGAAAATCACATGTGATTTTTAAAAGTAAGATTGAAAATCAAATGTGATTTTCGGAAGAAAAAAAAAAGTAAATAAAAAGGTAAAAGAAAAAAGTAAAAAAAAAATTAGAAAAAAGCAAAAAAAAAAAACAAAGATATAAGGAAAAATGGGTGGTTAAAAAGTGGATCCCTAGATCTCTAGAAAATTAGGGATCCCATTTGAACCTCAATATATATATATATATATATATATATATATATATATATATATATATATATAGAGGTTGGTTCTTGTAAAACAAACCTTAAAGTAAAATAAGTAAAAAAAAATTAAAAAATAATTTATAACGTTAGATATTTTGGATTATCGTTTATTTTAACCATATCTCAAACTTTAAAAAACGAAGTTTTGTTGTACATCATAAAATGGGTAGTTTTATCGTTGTGCATCAAATTTGAATATTTACTCCACAAAAACAAATAATTTGATGCACAGTCCATAAACGACATATATTTTGATGCATTTCAAAACTTGCTTTTTTAAAGTTTGTTATAATTGAATAAAAAAAAAACATAATACAAAATTACACATATAATAAATTATTTTTTCATATTTTTTTACTTATTTTACTTTAAGTATTGGTTTATAAGAACCTCTTCCTATATATATATATATATATATATATATATATATATATATATATATATATATATATATATATATATATATATATATATATATATAGGAGGAGGTTCTTATAAACCAATATTTAAAGTAAATTAAGTAAAAAAAATATAATTATGGAGGTTTTTTATTTATAATACAACTTGTATTCCAATGCATTGTTTGACTATATAAAGAACATCAAATCCCTTATTTTTGAGATAACAAATCGAATTAGGTTTCACCTAGTAATTGAGTTCATTGGCTTTCTCTAGCCAAATCGATTTCAACAAATCCAAAGTGTGTTTCGGTTTGTTGTGGTTCGAGTTTAAGGTTTCGAACACCTAGGAGGTGTAGTTCGAGCATACGGTTTAAGCAAGCAAGTTAGACAAGAGTTGTGGTGAATATAAACGTGTATTAGCATACAAGTCTGTTGCTAAGCAAGGTGTCGTGTACAAGCATGTAGAGAGATTTCACTATAAATCTAAACGAGGTAAATCAGCAACAAATGTACAATTTTTAACTTAGTTAATATTGATTATGTGTTTGATTTTAACTTATGTTGTATTTTATTTGACAATCTGATTAAATATATACCAATAGCTTGAAGCGTAAATTTCTTATAAGAATGATATAAAAGTACATTAATATGATAATAAATCTGTAATCATCTATATGTCTTTTTCTGTACGTTCGAATAACAATAAGTTTTATTGAACTATAATCAAGCTTAAGGTCCATGTTATTAAATAAAACATTAAAAGGTAGCCATCTAACATTAAACACTCCCAAGTCGAATATTTAATTTGAATTTAAGAATGAATTTGTTGGATAACATGTGGGGTAGTCATCATCATGTGGTCCATCAATAATATTGTTACAAGTGGACAAAAAATTGCCAGTATATGAGCTATTTGAGCATGTTGGTAGTTGATGGGGGATATTTGCCAGTATACGAGCTTATTTGAGCATTGTCGGATCTACAATTTTTATTCGTTCATCTTTAAGCTTCGTCGCTAATTTTGATTCGAGTATTTTGGAGTTTCTTTTGGTTTAAGTCGTTTTAGTTTATCATGTCTTACTTATCAAATATTTTTTATTTTCAAACAAATATATTCATTAAGTTTTTTTTTCTCTAGAGCTGAAACCTATAGCTGAAAGCTGGAACTTCTAGCTGAATAATTAAGTTTTTATTTAAAGTCGGAGACTGTAGCTTTTATATGTTTTAAATTTTTTGGTAAATTAGTTGTAACTTTTGTTAGAAATTTGAAATTACATAAAGGACAAACAAATTGAAATATTTAAATTAAAAACATAATTATTTGAGGGTCAAATGTGTAATATTACTAGTTGAAAGCCTCGTGCTACTTTTAAAAACTACTTAAAATAGCTTTCAGTTTTGGATTTTTCGTTAAAATAAAAGTTAAAAGCTCCATCTTTCAAAATGTTCAAATTTCTAATTAATAGCTTTTTCTTTGAAAATAAAAGATTTAAGCTTCAAAAATCTTCTACCAAACATGCTCATAAAGTTTGAAACTACATTACTAATTGTATATTATTCGATTTCTCCCTGTTTTATTTTCAAAATCTCGTTTATTCATGTTTATTCCTTGTGAGTTTATGTGACTTGAACAAATAACCTATAAATCAATTTGACAATTCACATATCTATAAGTCGATGGGTTACTTTAATATTGTTATATGGTATGTTTGGTTAGAGGCTTATGGAGGCTTTTGGGGGCTTGAACTTATGATTTTAATCATAAACGTTGCTTGTTTCGATTTTTTTGAAGGGATTATTACAAAAATAAACCCCTATAAGCTCCTTAAAACATAATCTCTCTTTTATTTAATTTATCTCTCCAACTACTTTACCAAATAAGTTTTTCATTTTAATATATAAACTCCAGCTTTGACGATAAACTCAAGCCCCAACTACAATCTAAACTCTAACTTAAGCTCCAACTCCGACTACCAAACCCAATCATACTAAAGTCCTCTTACTGATCATATGTTTGTCTATAAAATAGTATGATATGTAAATAAATTTAAACATATTGTTAACAGAGACAATATATTCTAAAAGGTGAAAATATATATGTGAACAAAACTTTTGGAAATTTTTTGATATAGCTTTTAATACTATATTAATCGCCGTTAAACGGTTAATTATGATGTTTTTGTTGATTAGTTATATTTTTAAACAATTTTTGAACATCTTAATGTTAGTGCTTACTTATATTTTATAAATCTCTCAACTATAAAGGCTATTATACGTAACTTTCTACTTTTCTATTACTGTACATTTATAATATTTTTTTATGTTTTTTTTTTATTAAATTCAAAAAATATGTAATAAACCAACAAACAAAAAGGGTCTTAGAAAATAATACTCTTTTCGTTATAAAATAATTGTCTTCGATTACCTTAATATACAATTTTAAATATTGCGCTATATAATAGCCATTAAATAGTTCCAAATTATCTTTGTCAACAAACTTTAAGAAAAATAATTTATGAGAAACTTGTTATAAGTAAAATATCAAAATAAGATACAAATATAATATTGGAATGAAAAAGTAAATTAAATTATATAACTTTATTATTTAATTAGGTTTTAGTTTTGAAAATAGGAATAAACGTTACATCAAATAAGATATAAAGTTTCAAGAGACGTCTTATTTTATATTTGTTTGTTTTGGCCGCCCATTTAATAATCCCCCACTTTCCTAAAAATTTTGAAACCACAAAATATGAAATATGCGTTTCAGACTCTGTTTTATGTCATGCATGTCAGACAAATTTGCTTTTCATGCCACCTAATTTTCTACTTTTTTCATTTCACCCCTTCATTCTTCAAATCATTAACATATTTGATCCACTCATAACTAAATAGAAAAGTACAACATGAAGATTTGTACCAAAACTTACTCAAATATCAAACAAACAATTGCATACAAAATACTCAGCATCGATAAAAAGCGTTGTAAATAACGTAAGGTGTGACGTGACGGAGAGATCAAACCTCAAGCTTTGTAAAACATGGCGAGATTTTAATAAATTTTAGAATTTTTATATATATTTGTATATATATTTAGTTTTATTAAGTTGTATCAATAAACAATAAATTAACAGAAAATCAATGTTTTTATATTTTAATATACAATTAAACAAAAATCAATATTTTCAAATTTTAATATACATCTAATCTAAGATATAATCACCAATTTATAATCAAAGAATCTTTATAGCAATTTTTAAATTATTTTAACAGTTTTTAAGTTTTTTTTTCATAAGGCGTTACAAAAAACTTAGAAAATAACGCGTTAAAGCTCGCCATGACGCGCCTTTTCACGTTTTTTGGACACCACGCCTAACAACGACGTCTTGCATGTTTTCGTAACGTCGAGGTCACGCCTTACGCCATGTCGCGTTATTTAGAACCTTGATAAAAAGGTATCCCACCAATCCGTTTTATGGCCAATGCAAGAGAGATCAATCAAATAAAAAAATAATCAAAATACGTTCCATTTCCTCTCTCCGAAGGGCTTTCGCTTTATATAGAAGCCCATCAGCACCCGTACATTAGAGAAAGATAAAACCCTTACTTTAGCTTTTATGCTACATGTTCTCAACCACTAAGGGGCGAAACTACATTGAACCGAGCGGGTTCAACCGAACCGACTGAAGTAAAACTATTTTAGAATTTTAACGTATTTTAGTGTACGTTTACACTTATTTATTATATGAACTCATTGATTTTACATTCAAACGTAACTAAATCCTAATTTTGAACCCACTCAAAAATATTCCTAGTTCCGGTCCTAACTAAAGTATCATATTAGTGACAATCGATAAGGCCTATATATTAACTTTGGAAATTAGCTATATAATAGAGAATAATTATATATTTATGATGCTACATTTTATATAACAAGATTTATAAAATACTTAATTACTTATCCAAATTTGTTTCTCTATATCCTAACTTAAAAACTAATATTCATTTAACATGTATCAAAGATAAATACACTTTAGACAATTAAATGAATTTTTATTACTCTAATTTTTATTATATTCTTACATCATATATTAACATAAAATCTACTATCATATTGGTGGATTTAGTATTATATACTTTTAGTAGAAAACGATTTAGAGGTCAAACTAAAGTTTTAAAAATTGTCATTATTAAATTATCATATGCATAATTTAGTCGAACTATTATTAATGAAAGGATGTCTCGAAAATACAAATGGAGTTTTGATAACGAAGAAGAAAAACAAAACATGTAACAATCTGGTAAAAACAATAGATATAAGATTATTACTATTAAAATCCTTGAATTTATCGACTTTTTAGTCATATAAAAAAGCATAAGGTGTGAAATTGTGTAATTCGAAATGACAATGGGTATGTATGAAAGTTGTTGAAATAATTGGGCCATGATAATAAAAAATAAAAAGAAATAAGAATTCAGGCCATTCATCAAATTACTACTCTGTCTCTCACTTCCACTTAATTCATCAGTTTTTTTTTTTTTTTTAGCTGGATTTATAATTCACTCGGCGATCGCCGGATTCAGAATTCTCAATCCATCAAAAGGTAACTCTCATGTAATTATTATTATTATTATTATTATTTTTACGTTTTGTATCAATTGAATTTACGAATTTTATCATATGTTAACAATTTCTGTAATCTTAGGCTTTTAGCTACTGTATTATGTTGATTTAACGTAGTTTGTATTCATTTCTTCTAATCGAAACGTTTTTCGGCTTAGTTTGACCGAATAATGATCCATGATGGTTTTCTGATTCATCTGTTTTAAAAAAATATTTACCTAGTGTTTGGGATTCAAACCAGTAAATTTCATAATGGAATAAGCAAGTAAGCGTGTAAACGATACACGCTTCTATGCTTCTATAAAAGTAAAATCATTTGCTTATTATTTTCAATGAAATCGACTGTTTTTAATTGAGACATACACTAATTTTCCCCTTTGTGGGACGGTAACTTCTTGTGTTAATACAGAAGTATATTGGATTAGAGAGACGGATTGGGAGAAGCAACTTAACTCTGTTAGTAGTAATAGAAAAAGGTCCGTGGCCAAATGAAACAATGAATTTTTTTTATCACAAATTCAAAAATAAAGGCAATACGACATAACATTGGATGTATGAATTATAGTCTTATACTATTAGTTTATGTAGGACTTTGTATTGGTATTGTTCTCAGATCTTGTCATCTGGTGTACATACCGCACTCTAGATAAAGTTAACATATATTTGCAGTTGAATCTCTTATTTTTTTCCAAATATTTGAATCCGGATTTATGACATTCTCGCAAGCACATATATATCAACACTCATATCCTTGCTACCCAAGATATACAATTTGTCATATCATACATAAGAAATTTATGATTACTTTAATTGATCCTTCATTATTTCGCATGAAAGAGTGTCAATCACGTTATTATTAGTTACTTTAAGTTATTTAAGACTCTGTTTTTTTCGTGTGCAACTTTCTAAGTCAGGCGTTTTGTTTTGACTTTCAGAATCAAGCTCAATTCGTATAGCACCTATTATTAACTCACGTAATTATTCGTTAATCTAAGTTATTTGAGGCCGTTTTTTCTTTATGTGTAACTTTCTAAGTCAAGTGTTTCGTTTTGACTTTCAGGATCAAGCTCAATTGTGTGAAAGATAAGATTTTTGTCTCATTGAAGAAAACCGTATTTGTTCTGCAAATATTGTTTTCTTCTTGAAGATTTGAGGAACGCTTGCTGAAGACAGAAAAGAAAATGGGAAAGAATCGCTTCAGTACGAAAATGAAGTCGATGTTTGGAAGTTATATTGATCCCGACAAAGATGATGAACTTAAAGGGAGTTATATAGGTATTTATTCTAGTGAACACCTTTTTCCGTAAGGTTTACTTGTTAGTACCATATAATATTGACTGACTTGTTCAATGATCAAATTATAAAAAATCAAATATTAATTTTACCAGAGCTTGTGAAACCCCCAAGTATGTTTGTCGTAATTTTTGGAGATTTCGTGTTCCCATCAATCCATCATTGGCAAAATTAGATTATTATCAGAACTCGCGAAACCTCAAGTATGTTTGCATAGTATATTTATCTATATCTACAAAATTGTGGCCATAATTGATTCTTAAAGACCTTTTCGTAGTACAAAGAACCTCGTGTTTGCAAAAAAAAAAAACAAAAAGAAAGGCCTACAATTTGCAGGAATAAATATCTCTGAATTAAAAAAGCAAAGGACTACGTTCTGTTTTTTGTTTTTACAGTACGTAATTTGTCCAAAAGAGCCTATTTTGTTAGAACAGTGGTAGTTTGCAAAAGAAAATAAACTTCATCAGCTACTTAGTGGAGATGATTCTTTTGTTGATTAATGTGGGTTTTTGAAAATCAGCATTAATTGTTGTAGTTTCTGAGTACAATGTATTAAAAAGAAGGATTTACTTTTGCAGAAATGGAGGAAAATTATAAGAAGATCGTTGAAATACTGAAAGACGAAGACATGAATGATAGACAAAAAGTAGTTGAGATGATTGAAGATTTCCACAAACACCATCAATCCGTCTATGAGCGTTATGATCATATAACAGGAGAGCTTAAGGCAAAAGTTCATTCAAAGAAAGAAAAAGACTCTTCTTCCTCCTCATCCAGCTCAGGTTCCGATTCAGATGGTACTTACACTAAAAAAGGCAGTAAAAATGGAAAACTGAAAGCAAGAGACATACTCAAGGATCAACTTCATGCTGCAAATGAAGAAATCGGGGTGTTGAATGAAAAGTTGAAGGTTGGAACAGATGAAAAAGAAGCATTGCATTCAGATTATCAGGCTCTTTTGAGTAAAGAACAAGAAACCGAGAAGATGTTTGGAGATTTGAAACTCGAAGCTGATAGATTGCATGAAGAAAATTCTAAACTTTTGGAAGACAACAAAGACCTCAATCAGAAATTTGAAAATCTCAAAGCTAGGGTAGAAGCTGAATTTAAGCAGCACGAAGAGGAACTAAAAGCTGTTATTGTTCGGTTGGAAGGAGAAAATGAAAGTTTCAACTCGGAACTTTCTAGAATGAAGGAGAAACTGGAAACAACAGAAGCGGAGCTAACAAATGTAAGTCATACACTAGAAGCTACTGAAGCAGTAAAGAATTCTCTGTCGATAAAAGGTTCAGAGTTTGCAGACGAGATTAAAACTAAAGATGAAAAAATCGAATTACTTACCACTGAATGTAGCCAATTACGAGAAAATTTGGCTGACAAAGAGAAAGAGCTTCTTAGTCACACGGAGATTCATGCCTCTCACAAAAGTGAGACAGAAATTAAAATGAGAGGTTTTGAAGAAAATTTCGAGTCGTTAAGTTCCCAAAAGAGAGAGATTGAGATTCAGAAAGACGAAGAAATAAAAAATTTGACAGAAACTGTCAGCAACTTACAAAAGGAATTGGAATCATTAAATGTTCAGAAAAGCGATTTGGAAGAAGACATGAATAAAAAGCAAGAAGAAATAGTGTCTCTACGCACCCACAAACTTGAATCAGAAAATCAACTGGAGAAAAGTAGTCAAGAACTTTCGGGTAGCTTGATTCAGATAAATACTTTAATACAAGAGTTGGAAGGTAAAACGACAGTTGAACAGAAATTTCTTGAAGAGAAAGAAGTATATGTTACTAAGGTGAAAGATTTAGAAGAAGAGGTGAAGTTATTGAACGGTCTGAAGACTGAATTAGAAACAGAAGTCGGTAGAAAAAGTCAGGAAGTTGCAGAATATGTTGTTCAGATAGAGAATTTCAAAGAGGAGATTGCAAAAATGACTGCTGATCAAGCGAAGACGGTGGAAGGGTATGAGTCAAAAGTCAAAGATCTTGAGTTAAAGCTCGAATCCCTGAGCAATTCGAAAAATGAATCAGAAGCGCAACTCGAGAAAAAGATTGCTGAAATATCAGAATTCTTAATTACGATTCAAGGTCTGAAAGAAGAACTTGAAACAAAGTCAAAAGAACAAGAGAAGACGGTGGAAGAGAAGGAAGGGTTCGAATTAAATGTCAAAGATCTAGAATTGCAGCTTGAGAAAAAGGGTATAGAGATTGCGGAACTCGTGAGCCTGAGTCAAAGTCTGAAAGAAGAACTTGAAACCAAGTCTATAGAACAAGCGAAGACACTGGAAGAGAAGGATGTCTATGAGTCAAAGGTAAAAAGTCTTGAAATGCAGCTCGAATCATTAAACACCCTGAAAAATGAATCGGAAATTCAACTCGATAAAAAGGTTCTTGAGATTTCGGAACTCGTAATCTTAACTCAAAGTTTGAAAGAAGAACTTGAAACAAAGTCAAAAGAACAAGAGAAGACGGTGGAAGAGAAGGAAGGGTATGAGTCAAAGGTGAAAGATCTTGAGTTGAAGCTGGAATCACTGGAGAATCTGAAAAACGAATCAGAATCACAACTTGAGAAAAAGAGTTCTGAAATTTCAGAACTTTTGATCACGAGCCAAAGTCTGAAAGAAGAACTTGAAAGTAAGTCGGAAGAACAAAGGAAGACCCTGGAAGAAAAGGAAGGCTATGAGTCCAAGGTCAAAGATCTAGAATTGCAGCTAGAATCTCTAAACAACCTGAAAAATGAATCGGAAATGCAGCTCGAGAAAAAGAGTACTGAAATATCAGAACTTCTTATCACGAGTCAAAGTTTGAAAGAAGAACTTGAAAGCAAGTCAAATGAACAAGCGAAGACAATGGAAGAGAAGGAGGAGTATGAGTCAAAAGTCAAAGATTTAGAATTGAAGCTTGAATCCGTGAACAGCTTGAAGAACGAAACAGAAATGCAACTCGAGAAGAAGTGTCTTGAACTTTCTGAACTTGTAACCCTGAGCCAAAGTCTGAACGAAGAACTTGAAAATAAGTCAAATGATCACACAAAGGCCATGAAAGAGAATGTCGGATACGAGGAAAAGGTCAGAGATCTAGAATTGAAGCTTGAATCCTTAAACAACCAGAAGAATGAATTCGAAATGCAACTCGAGAAAAAGGGTACTGAAATTTCAGAACTCCTAGTCCTAAGCCAAAGTCAGAAAGAAGAACTTGAAAGCAAAACTAAAGAACTCACGAAGACCGTGGAAGAGAAGGAAGACTATGAGGCAAATGTTAAAGATCTAGAACTGAAACTCGAATCCGTTAGTAACATGAAAAATGAATCGGAAATCCATATTGAGAAAAAGGGTCTTGAGATTTCAGAACTTCTAATCCTGAGCCAAAGTTTGAAAGGAGAACTTGAAAGCAAATCAAACGATCATATAAAGACTGTAGAAGAGAAGGAAGGCTATTTATCAAAGGTCAAAGATCTGGAACTTAATCTCGAATCCATGAACAGTCTGAAAATTGAATTAGAAACGCAACTCGAGAAAAAGGGTACTGAAATTTCAGAACTCCTAAGCATGAGTGAAAGTCTGAAAGAAGATCTCGAAAGAAAGACAAAAGATCAAGAAAAAACATTGGAGGAGAAGGAAGTCTCCGAGTCAAAGGTCAAAGATCTTGAATTGAAACTCGAATCCTTGGACGCTCTGAAAAACGAAACAGAATCGCAACTGGAGAAAAAGGTTCTTGAACTATCAGAACTTACAATCCTGATTGAAAGTCTGAAAGAAGAGGCTGAAAACAAGTCAAAAGATCTAGCAAAGACAGTTGAAGACAAGGAAAGCTATGCAACAAAAGTCGACGACCTTGAAAAAGAATTGTCTTCTGTGATTAGTTTAAAAGACGATTTACAAAAGCAATTTGAAAGTGACAAACAAGACTATCTTCAGTTGCAAAATCAACTGAACAATACGATTAAAGAATTTGAAACAACTGCAGCGGAGAAAGAAAAAACTATTGAAAAACTAGAGGAAACCATTGAAGACCTCAAGGGAGATCTTGAGATCAAGGTAGATGAAGTCGCAACTATGACCGAAACTGTAAGAAACCTTGAAGTCAAAATTCGTCTCACAAACCAGAAGCTTCGTGTAACAGAACAGACTTTAACTGAAAAAGAAGACGATCACATAGGCAAAGAGGAGAAACTGCATCAAGAAAACAAATCACTCGTTTTGAAAATTTCTTCATTATCAGAAACAATCGCTTGTTACAAAGAAACTGAAGAAAGTGTCAAGAAGGAGATCACACAGAAAGTTAACGAAATATCAGGTGGCATGGATTCACTTACTGTGAAGTTCGAGGAAGATCACGGACACATATTAACACGGATTTATGAAATCATGAACGAAATCCAAGTTTCCAAGATTTCGATAAGAAACATGAGTTCTGAGAAAGATGACTTGAAAGAAAAAGTGGCAAAAATGATAATGCAACTGAAGGCACTCGAAACTGAAAAGGAGAGACTGACGAATTCAGTTGATCAGCTTGAAAAGAAAACTGTTGGAAAAGACGAGAAGGTCAAAGAGCTAGAAACTCTAATTCATGTGAAAGATGAAAGGCTACAAGATCTTGGAGAGGAGAAGAGAGAAGCCATAAGACAACTTTGTATGCTGGTTGATTATCAACGTGATCGTTATGATCGTCTTCAAGAATTCCTACCGAAGAAAACCACTGCTGGAAGAAGGTAAATAGTTCCTCTGTAAAATCGAATTCATTTTTTTAGTATCGTGCATTTTGAGTATATTGGTTTTGATTTTTGAAAAGGTCCTTGGTTTGAATCATTGCTTCACCATGGTTCGCCTTTTGTGGTATATTATTTGGTATTGTAAGTCGGGTTTTATTATTTTTGGTATATTGTACGAAGTTGGGGGTATATTGTATCGTGTGTAGGAAATTACTCGTCGTTTCCTAGTCTGTATTTTTGATTCATTCAGGCATTATTTTGGACATAATTTAGTATGTTTTGGCTATTGCATTTGGTTTTACTAGCAGACTCTTATGCTTTTGTTGTTCACATGCTCATAACATATTGTGAAAGTTGTAGACTTGAAAAAACCGCTGTGTTGGGTTAACGAGTCACCGATACTTCTATTAAGTTGGGATTTGCTAGCTCTGAATGTGTAACAAGAGGGGAGGTTAAGAGGTTTCATGTGTGTAACACTTGGATTTAAAACACGTAATTTTTTTATTTTTTTTTTATTTTTTATATATAAGAAACTTCTACAATATTAATGGTTTACTACAACTTAACATAACTTTATACAAACAAAAGGTAATGTTTTGCTTTCACCAAAATAACATTTTAAACATTTAGAGCGGAACCTCATTACAAAAGATTTTGATTCTTAGTAAGGTCCCCATCCATGCCTCGTATGCTTGCCTTGCGTTTCAAAAATCCTTCTTACCTATAAGCACGACATCAACAAAATAGATTAGCGTTAAGCTAGTGAATATAGTTAGACATATGTTAAGAAAATCTCCAAGACTATTTAAGTCTTATCAATCTCTTCTCCCAACTTATATAAAGTTGGTTCTTACTTCTTTCCGACTATTAAAAGTCATTTGCATACCCTCGCGGTATGTATTTAAGGTTAACTCTACTTCTCCCCGACTAATTAAAGTCAATTCTACTTCTTGTCGTCATATAAATGTCTTCTCTATTCTTCTCTAACATAATAATATGTTAGGATATCATTCCCATACTTAAACTACCTTAAAACTTACTAAAAACTGATCTAGGCACTAGTTGCTCCGCAACTAAACATTCTGGAAAATCAGAAGTAAGTAAAACTAGAAGTAAAACTAGAAGTAAAACCAGAAGTAAAACTAGAAGTAAACATTCTGGAAAATCACCCTTGTATACTCACCTTGGCGTTGAAGTACGTTCACTACTCTTTTGTTGCTTTACCCTTTCCTTTGTCTTTTAAATCTGAGTTTATAAGACCAAAACACCATAGCTTTCAATACTCATAACAACATAACTAACAACTTTGTTACACATTTCTTTTCAAAAATCTAAACATTAACTTGCTTATTCATTTCCTACCCAACGTGCCACTTTTGGGGTCTTTTGACTCGTTAGGCTTTTATACCTACCTAGAAGCATTTCAAATCACCATCTACCTTATACACATATCAACAATACATACATAAAATGGTCATTTCCTTTTCTTTGACAAATTTCTACCCATTGCCACTCCTTGGGTCATTTGACCCATTTGGCAACATCAAAAGGAGAAATCATAATACTATATTCTTTCTCATTCAAAAACTTAAACATACAATTCTCACATCAAATAAACATACAATCAAAGCTCAAATTAACAATTTTCTTCAATTATTATGATTATCCCCAAATTATCAAAAAACCTAATTTTACCAAATTAAGCATTTTATTAAGACTATAACACATAATATAAACCCAAATTCATCAAATAATATTAAGTGCATAATTTTACCTTCTTTTCCTCCAAACACCAATTTAGCTAGATTCCTTTATCTTCTAATCCTAACTCTTTATACTTCACAAACTTAACACCAATTTGAGGAAATTGCAAATGCTCTTAGCTTGATTTCAATTACACACACTCAAAACACATACAAGAAATCCAGAATTTGACACCTAATCATCCTACTCATACTCAATTTCGGATTTACACCTTTAGTCCCTCAACTTCTCCAAATCTTTCTAATTTACAAAATTACTAGCATTATTAACTAATTAAGTCCTTTCTAACTAAAATTAACTATCTTTCTTACAATTCTAGTCCTTCACTTATAATACTTCTCAAATAACATAAATATAAAACATTTATATTATAAATAAATAAATACTTACGAAATATTCTTATTTCCGAGAACCGGGATGTTACAAATCTTCCCTCCTTCTAAAGATTTCGTCCCCGAAATCTATTCTTCAAATAATTTGGGATAAAATTTCTTCATTTCATTCTCCGGCTCCTAGGTAAATTCCGACCCCTTTCTATGCTTCCATTGTACCTTAACCATACTAATTTGCTTATTTCTAAGTTGTTTTATTTTCCGATCGAGAATGGCTACCGGTTCTTCTACATAATTCAACTTCTCATCGATTTCTATATCATCTAGTGGAACAAATGACGTTTCATCCGCAAGACACTTAAATTTGACACATGGAATGTAGGATGTATCTTATTTAAAATTTCGGGCAATCCTAGTCGGTAAGCAACTTTTCCGATTCTCTCTAAAATCTTAAATGGTCCAATAAACCTTGGACTTAATTTTCCTCTTTTTCTAAATCGAATCACTCCTTTCCATGGGGAAACTTTTAACATTACAAATTCACCAACTTCAAATTCTATCGGTCTTCGTCTTTTATCGGCATAACTCTTTTGTCGATCTTGAGCCATCTTAAGTCTTTCTCTAATTTGATCTATCTTTTCCGTTGTAATTTGTACAATTTCTTTTTCTCCCAATTCTCGTTGTCCAATTTCACCCCAACATATTGGCGTTCTACACTTTCTTCCATATAACATTGTATAAGGTGCACAATCTATACTCGTTTGATAGCTATTCTTGTAAGAAAATTCTACTAACGGTAAATGATCATCCCAATTACCCCCAAAATCTATTACACATGCACGGAGTAAATCAACCAATGTTTGTATTGTTCTTTCGCTTTGCCCATCGGTTTGAGGATGATAAGCCGTGCTAATATTAAGTTTCACCCCTAATTCTTCTTGAAAACCTCTCCAAAAGTGAGAAGTAAAATGTGTATCTCTATCCGACACTATCGAAATCGGAACTCCATGTCTTACTACGATCTCCTTCAAAAACATTTCTGCCATTTTCTCCGAAGATATAGCTTCTTTGATTGGTAAGAAATGAGTAATTTTCGTTAATCTATCTACGATCACCCAAATAACATCATTCTTTCTTTTAGACTTTGGCAATTTCGTCACCAAATCCATAGTAATATTCTCCCATTTCCCTAATCACCCCTAATCACTTTTACTTTCATTTTTGAATCACACACACACAAAACACACACACTCTCTCTTTTTCTCTCTAATTTCCTCTCAAGAACAAAGCAAAACAGAAACTTAAACACCATTTTCAGTCCATAAACACACAAATATCAACCACCTAATCCATCAAAAACGTTCTAGGAGTTAAGGGTATCAAAAGGAAAGGTTTAAATCGGGTTTCCAAGAAGTTTTTGGAGCTAAAACTCATCCAAACCGTCACCTTGCTTTTTCCTCCGGTAGAACTTCTTTATTTTACTCTTTTTACATAAATAATCGATTGCATGTAAGACCCATAAACTGAAAATATGTTTTTACAAAGATTTAAAACGTTTTCTTGCTTAAAAACGAGTTTTTATGATAGATCCATATTTTTAACATGTAAATCTAAAATGAAACAGTGATTCTACTTTAAAAATACATATGTTTGAGTTATATCAGTTTGCATGTCGAATCTAACGGTTAAACGAGCTTAAAATCGGAAAATAAAGCAACTTTGAAGCTGGCCGAAGGCTTTTGGCCGGCGGCTGAAGGATTCCAGCCGACGGCTAAAGTCCAGCCGGCGGCTGAATACCTCCAGCCGCCGCCTGAATATGGCTGTTTGTCACTTTTATCGTTTTAAAGGCCGTAAACATAAAAATAAGCTTAAACAAGTACCACAGATTATTTACCCTTGAAAAGCTTACTGTTTTGAACAAAGGAATGGTTTGAAAATGTTTGAGTACTTAAAACTTATGTAATATTGTTTAAATGGTTGTATTGTGCATTTTAAAGCGGGAAAGTGTTTTGAAAATGGACATAATTTTTATTGCGCGGAAGCGCTGCCCAAATTTCACCGTAAAATACATTTCAAATTCAGTAACACAATAACTTCGAGACTTAATCACATTAACTTTGAACTTGGACACTTTTTGGACATAATTGGACTTATCGGACTACAAAACGTACACGAACACATAAACCTTATAAACTTTCCGTATTAAACTTTTTGGGACAGAATCTATGTATAAGAAAATGAGAATTTAAAATGTTAAATTGAAACTTAACATAACTCAATTATACTAATAAAACTTGTACGACTTTCCGGTGTTTTAGGTCATTTGTGATTCCCGACGCGTTCCGCTTCCTTTGTGCTAGTTCATACCTTTTTACCTTCGCAAACCGTGAGTTACAACCCCACTTGTTTTATTTTAGTACTTTTAAACATTATTTAGGGGGAAACATAAGATACATGTTTTGTAACTTTTTACACTATTTGCGAATTATTGAAACAATTGGAAACTTGATACTTTTGGTACTTGTTCGAAACTTTGGAAACTTTGAAACATTTTAAACTTATGAAACTTTGAAACTTTGGAAACTTGTACAAAACTTGCAACTTTGGAAACTTGTACGAAACTTGAACTTGTGTACTTCTATGCGTATATGTGTTGATGCCTTAGCGGGTTAACTAAATTTAGGATACTTGTTAGCGACCAATCCTTGATGGATATATAAGCCCGTAAGAACTCATTGTACTTTTGGAAACTTTGTTCAATTGCCCGTTTTGGTTCAGGTTCATTTATACACTATTAGCAACAGCCGTTAGTCATATGGGTATCGATACTTAGGAGGGGTCACTCCTTACTCAGGGTTAGCGTCCCAAGTACATATTGCTAAGTTCAAACGTTCAATCAATTAAACATTTTGGGCTAGTTCAGGACCACACAATCGGTTTAGTGTATACTTACTACTTATATTATGCCAAGTGATTGATACGAGTTATTATTTAGTTAAACACATACTCCCTACGCATATACCTTTTTGGCGCCTGGATTCCGCTACAACTTTATTATTACGAGTTTATTTATTTAACTTACTTGTGTACGTTCAAACCTTTACTATTCACATATATGTTTAAACGTCGCTCCGTTCCTTTTACTTATGACGTCATCATATATTTTGCAACTTTCTATTTTTTGAAACTTTATCGAAACTCTAAACTGTAACTCACTCACTACTTTATGTAGTTGACACTTTATCTTATGTTTCAGGAAATTAATGTAAGTGTGTGGAATGCATGGCAAGGAAGGGTCGTTATGGTTACGTGAGGCGTTCATTGGGAAAAGACCTTTTCTATTTTGGGAATTTTATTTTGGAAACATTGTACCTGTACTTATTTAAAACCTATGAACTGCTTGGTTGTTGAAACTTGAACTATTTTTATTTAATTGAAATGACTTGAATCGTTTATATTTGCTTATGACCGTGTAATGATATTCCAGCTCTCACATTCCGTGTTTCCGCTATAGCGGGGTGTGACAAATTTCTACCCATTGCCACTCCTTGGGTCATTTGACCCATTTGGCAACATCAAAAGGAGAAATCATAATACTATATTCTTTCTCATTCAAAAACTTAAACATACAATTCTCACATCAAATTAACATACAATCAAAGCTCAAATTAACAATTTTCTTCAATTATTATGATTATCCCCAAATTATCAAAAAACCTAATTTTACCAAATTAAGCATTTTATTAAGACTATAACACATAATATAAACCCAGATTCATCAAATAATATTAAGTGCATAATTTTACCTTCTTTTCCTCCAAACACCAATTTAGCTAGATTCCTTTATCTTCTAATCTTAACTCTTTATACTTCACAAACTTAACACCAATTTGAGGAAATTGCAAATGCTCTTAGCTTGATTTCAATTACACACACTCAAAACACATACAAGAAATCCAGAATTTGACACCTAATCATCCTACTCATACTCAATTTCGGATTTACACCTTTAGTCCCTCAACTTCTCCAAATCTTTCTAATTTACAAAATTACTAGCATTATTAACTAATTAAGTCCTTTCTAACTAAAATTAACTATCTTTCTTACAATTCTAGTCCTTCACTTATAATACTTCTCAAATAACATAAATATAAAACATTTATATTATAAATAAATAAATACTTACGAAATATTCTTATTTCCGAGAACCGGGATGTTACAAATCTTCCCTCCTTCTAAAGATTTCGTCCCCGAAATCTATTCTTCAAATAATTTGGGATAAAATTTCTTCATTTCATTCTCCGGCTCCTAGGTAAATTCCGACCCCCTTTCTATGCTTCCATTGTACCTTAACCATACTAATTTGCTTATTTCTAAGTTGTTTTATTTTCCGATCGAGAATGGCTACCGGTTCTTCTACATAATTCAACTTCTCATCGATTTCTATATCATCTAGTGGAACAAATGACGTTTCATCCGCAAGACACTTTCTTAAATTTGACACATGGAATGTAGGATGTATCTTATTTAAAATTTCGGGCAATCCTAGTCGGTAAGCAACTTTTCCGATTCTCTCTAAAATCTTAAATGGTCCAATAAACCTTGGACTTAATTTTCCTCTTTTTCTAAATCGAATCACTCCTTTCCATGGGGAAACTTTTAACATTACAAATTCACCAACTTCAAATTCTATCGGTCTTCGTCTTTTATCGGCATAACTCTTTTGTCGATCTTGAGCCATCTTAAGTCTTTCTCTAATTTGATCTATCTTTTCCGTTGTAATTTGTACAATTTCTTTTTCTCCCAATTCTCGTTGTCCAATTTCACCCCAACATATTGGCGTTCTACACTTTCTTCCATATAACATTGTATAAGGTGCACAATCTATACTCGTTTGATAGCTATTGTTGTAAGAAAATTCTACTAACGGTAAATGATCATCCCAATTACCCCCAAAATCTATTACACATGCACGGAGTAAATCAACCAATGTTTGTATTGTTCTTTCGCTTTGCCCATCGGTTTGAGGATGATAAGCCGTGCTAATATTAAGTTTCACCCCTAATTCTTCTTGAAAACCTCTCCAAAAGTGAGAAGTAAAACGTGTATCTCTATCCGAAACTATCGAAATCGGAACTCCATGTCTTACTACGATCTCCTTCAAAAACATTTCTGCCATTTTCTCCGAAGATATAGCTTCTTTGATTGGTAAGAAATGAGTAATTTTCGTTAATCTATCTACGATCACCCAAATAACATCATTCTTTCTTTTAGACTTTGGCAATTTCGTCACCAAATCCATAGTAATATTCTCCCATTTCCAAACCGGTATTTCCAATGGTTGCATTTTTCCATAAGGCTTTTGGTGTTCCGCTTTAACTTGTAAACATGTTAAACATTTTTCTACATATTTCACTATATCTCTCTTCATACCCGACCACCAATAGTCTTCCTTAAGATCTCTATACATTTTCGTACTTCCGGGATGAATATAATATTTTGACTTATGAGCTCCGTCTAGCAAAACCTTCTTACAATCCGATGTATTAGGAATCCAAACTCTCCCAAATCTAGTCTTTAAACCTCGGCTATCTTCCATCAAATTTTGCACTTGACTCACAATTCTTTCTCTTTTCCAATTTTCCTCCTTAATTGCTTCCGATTGAGCTTCTTTAACCGAATCAAGGAAATTTGCATTGATGATTAAAGCTAAGGAATAAAGTTTCATCTCCGGTTGTGAACTCTTTCTACTTAACGCATCCGCAACAACATTTTCTTTTCCGGGGTGGTATCGAATGTCACAATCATAATCTTTTACCAAATCTAACCATCTATGTTGTCTCATACTAAGATCATTTTGGGTAAAGAAATATTGCAAACTTTTGTGATCCGTATAAATCGTACATCTTTCACCATAGAGATAATGTCTCCATATCTTTAAAGCAAACACAACCGCCGCTAACTCTAAATCTCGTACCGGATACTTCTTTTCATTATCTTTCAACTGCCTCGAAGCATAAGCAATGTTGTGAAAATCGCGCCTGAGGCGCGCCTAGGCGCCAAGGCTAGGAATTTTTTTAGGTCGAGTCGCATGACATGCATGAATCGCAAAAAAAGCGCAGCGATCCGGGCTTTTGCGCAAAAAAATAGCAAAAAAATCGCAAAAAATCGCAAAACGATGGGGAATTAGGAGAATTCGACTGAAATCTCTTGCATTAGTTTCATTAAGTTTCTTTATGAAATATTATCATGAAAATGTGGCATTATGCCTTGAATATTGACACGCTTGCTTTATATTTTGGGTTTAAATTCAAGCTTTATTACATATGTATTAGTTATTCAGTATCTTAATATTATTATGTGCTATTTAAATTGCATAATTTTGACACATATGTTATAGAAAAACATAATATATATAGTGCGCCTCGTGTTTATGAATCCCGCGATTTGGTATGCGCCTCGCCTCAAGGCTCATTGACCTCCTTTGCGCCTTAGTGCGCCTTGAGCCTTTCAAAACATTGAGCATAAGCGATAACCCTTCCATGTTGCATCAAAACACATCCTAAACCGGTATATGAAGCATCACTATACACAACTAAATTTTGTTCCATCCGGCAAAACTAACACCGGTGCTTCACTTAATTTCTTCTTTAAAATCTGGAAGGCTTCTTCTTGTTTTTCTTTCCATTCAAACTTCTTATTCTTTCTAGTTAACTCGGTTAAGCTTGAAGCTATTTCAGAAAAATCTTGAATAAATCTTCGGTAATACCCCGCAAGACCAAGAAAACTACGAATTTCTTTCACATTTTTCGGAGAATTCCAATTAACAATTGTTTCAATTTTCGTTGGATCTACTTTTATACCTTCTGCATTTACTACATGACTCAAAAATTGAACTTCTTTTAACCAAAATTCACATTTAGAAGACTTTGCATTATAATTTCTCTCGTCTAAGAAACTCCAACAATTGACGCAAATGATCCGCATGTTCTTCTTTACTCTTTGAGTATATTAGAATATCATCAATAAATACTATAACAGATTTATCCAACATCGATCTACAAACTCTATTCATCAAATCCATAAAAGCCGCGGGGCATTCGTTAGACCAAAAGGCTTAACCAAAAATTCATAATGGCCATACCTCGTGCGAAAAGCCGTTTTCGGTACATCTTCCTCCTTTACTTTCAATTGGTGATAACCCGACCTCAAATCTATCTTTGAAAAGAATTCCGCCCCTTGCAATTGATCAAACAAATCATCTATTCTCGGTAACGGGTATTTATTCTTGACCGTTAACTTATTAAGTTCTCGATAATCTATACACATGCACATACTACCATCTTTCTTTTTCACAAATAAAATCGGTGCACCCCACGAAGAAGAACTGGGACGGATAAAACCCTTATCTAACAACTCTTGTAACTGACTCATTAATTCTTTCATTTCAGCTGGAGCTAGTCTATATGGAGCCTTTGCTACAGGTGCAGCACCGGAAATCAATTCTATTCTAAACTCTACTTCTCTTTCTGGTGGCAAACCCGGAAGATCTTCAGGAAATACATCTACATATTCATTTACTACATCTACTTCTTTTAATTCTTTCTTATCTTTCTTTTTATCTATCACATACGCAAGGTATGCTTGACAACCTCGGGACATATATCTTCTTGCTTTCATTAAGGAACAAACTGAAATTTCACCACTCTTTTTCTCCCCGTAAATGACAACTTCTTTTCCTTCTAAATCAGTAACTTTAATAATTTTAATCTTACATAATATGATAGCATTATTCTTTTCTAACCAATCCATACCAACTATAACATCAAATTCTCCCATGACCATTGGAATCAAGTCTATCGTAAATTTTGTTGATTCTATCTCTAATTGATTATCGTGATAAACATTTGACACAAGAACAATTCGATTATCCGCCACTTCTACTTCTAAGGGATATTCTAACTTACTAAGGGGCTTAGAAAACTTCTTACAAAATTTACTTGATACAAAAGATCTATTTGCTCCCGAATCAAACAACACATAAGCAAGTTGAGAGTTTACAATAAAAATACCTGAAACGACATCAGTCGATTCTTTTGCTTCTACGGTTGTGATTTGAAAGGCACGACCACGGCCTTTATTATCTTCAGCTTTCTTTCCACTACCTCCTCCTTCAAGAAGTAAAGGAGCTTTCGGTCCCACCAATAACTTCTGATTCTGAGGCAACTTTGGACATTCATTTTTAAGATGCCCCGGGTCCTTACAGTAGTAGCAAATTCTTATTGGATTGGGACATTCACTACTAATATGACCCGGATTCCCACACGTGTAACAACCCATCTGACCAAATTTGCATTCTCCAGGATGATTCTTACCACACTTTCTACAACTATATTCTCTTCTTGATGACTCTTTCCTTTCAAATCTTCTCCCCGAAGTTCTACCCTTCTGGTCAAATCTTTGCCTTTTATACGGTTCTTGTACATATTCAACCTTGCGTTTCTTCTTCTCTTCTTCAGTTCTATTTGAAAGTTCTAACTCTCTCCTTCTTGCCGCTTCAACCATATCTTCAAAAGTCCGAGGATTATAAGTGGAAACATGCTCTCTGATGTCGGGACTCAAACAACACATATAACGATCCATCTTCATCCGTTCACTTACAACATATTCTGGACAAAACCCCGCTTTATCTAGAAATTCATTAGTGATCTCATTCACGGTTTTACTTCCTTGTTGTAATGACAAAAACTCCCGGGTAATTTTGTTCACTGCCGAAGGTGGACAATAGTACTCCATTTCTACCAACTGAAATTAAATTCAGTTAATAATGACATATAAAACTATAATCTATACACAATTATAGTTTATACGTCATATATATACTTTCTAACTTTCTTTTTCCCTTGTCCTTAATATACATCAATCATATTGGATATACATAACATGTCCAAAATTAGCGTTGGCCAGACGTTAATTTTAAACATATTAACCCTTGTACACCCAATACTATCCATGTATAATTAAGACTAAGGCATTCTATTCTTTCTCAACAATTAATCTCTCTTACTCTTATCTCTTCCGCAAGGCAAGCTTCTTCCCCTTACAAAGCCTCAACTTGGGTTCAAGTATCAACCGAGATACTCAACTCACACAAGCCAAGGCTCTGATACCAACTTGTAACACTTGGATTTAAAACACGTAATTTTTTTTTTTTTTTTTTATATATAAGAAACTTCTACAATGTTAATGGTTTACTACAACTTAACATAACTTTATACAAACAAAAGGTAATGTTTTGCTTTCACCAAAATAACATTTTAAACATTTAGAGCGAAAGCTCATTACAAAAGATTTTGATTCTTAGTAAGGTCCCCATCCATGCCTCGTATGCTTGCCTTGCGTTTCAAAAATCCTTCTTACCTATAAGCACGACATCAACAAAATAGATTAGCGTTAAGCTAGTGAATATACTTAGACATATGTTAAGAAAATCTCCAAGACTATTTAAGTCTTATCAATCTCTTCTCCCAACTTAAAGAAAATGTTGGTTCTTACTTCTTTCCGACTATTAAAAGTCATTTGCATACCCTCGTGGTATGTATTTAAGGTTAACTCTACTTCTCCCCGACTAATGAAAGTCAATTCTACTTCTTGCCTTCATATAAATGTCTTCTCTATTCTTCTCTAACATAATAATATGTTAGGATATCATTCCCATACTTAAACTACCTTAAAACTTACTAAAAACTGATCTAGGCACTAGTTGCTCCGCAACTAAAACAGTTGCTCCGCAACTAAACATTCTGGAAAATCAGAAGTAAAACCAGAAGTAAAACTAGAAGTAAAACCAGAAGTAAAACTAGAAGTAAACATTCTGGAAAATCACCCTTGTATACTCACCTTGGCGTTGAAGTACGTTCACTACTCTTTTGTTGCTTTACCCTTTCCTTTGTCTTTTAAATCTGAGTTTATAAGACCAAAACACCATAGCTTTCAATACTCATAACAACATAACTAACCACTTTGTTACACATTTCTTTTCAAAAATCTAAACATTAACTTGCTTATTCATTTCCTACCCAACGTGCCACTTTTGGGGTCTTTTGACCCGTTAGGCTTTTATACCTACCTAGAAGCATTTCAAATCACCATCTACCATATACACATATCAACAATACATACATAAAATGGTCATTTCCTTTTCTTTAACAAATTTTGTGACAACCGTCTAAATTTCAGGTGATTCTCAGTTACTTATTCGGTTCGAATCTCTAGTTACTCTTTTATCGTGTTCATATTGTTCGGGTTCTTAAATTGTCGTGTCTTTTATTGTCGGAACCAATGTCGGAATCAAATTATAAATCCTAACACCAAATAAACAATACAAGGACTTGACTAAGTTCATAACGGAAACTAAAAAGGTTCTAGTCCTTAACTAATTAACGGAAAACTTAAAACGTCAAAAAGCTGGACTTTCCAATCCAGCCGGCGGCTGAATATATTCAGCCGGCGGCTGAATCTCGCTTTCCAGCTGGACGATGACTCACTTTTGCATGCCATTTCATTGGACCAACCTTGTTTAGCTCGGGACTGGGCAACAATAACTGCCATTTGTGACCCCCAAGAGCAGTCCCACACACCCCTAATCACTTTTACTTTCATTTTTGAATCACACACACACAAAACACACACACTCTCTCTTTTTCTCTCTAATTTCCTCTCAAGAACAAAGCAAAACAGAAACTTAAACACCATTTTCAGTCCATAAACACACAAATATCAACCACCTAATCCATCAAAAACGTTCTAGGAGTTAAGGGTATCAAAAGGAAAGGTTTAAATCGGGTTTCCAAGAAGTTTTTGGAGCTAAAACTCATCCAAACCGTCACCTTGCTTTTTCCTCCGGTAGAACTTCTTTATTTTACTCTTTTTACATAAATAATCGATTGCATGTAAGACCCATTAACTGAAAATATGTTTTTACAAAGATTTAAAACGTTTTCTTGCTTAAAAACGAGTTTTTATGATAGATCCATATTTTTAACATGTAAATCTAAAAGGAAACAGTGATTCTACTTTAAAAATACATATGTTTGAGTTATATCAGTTTGCATGTCGAATCTAACGGTTAAACGAGCTTAAAATCGGAAAATAAAGCAACTTTGAAGCTGGCCGAAGGCTTTTGGCCGGCGGCTGAAGGATCCCAGCCGACGGCTAAAGTCCAGCCGACGGCTGAATACCTCCAGCCGCCGCCTGAATATGGCTGTTTGTCACTTTTATCGTTTTAAAGGCCGTAAACATAAAAATAAGCTTAAACAAGTACCACAAATTATTTACCCTTGAAAAGCTTACTGTTTTGAACAAAGGAATGGTTTGAAGATGTTTGAGTACTTAAAACTTATGTAATATTGTTTAAATGGTTGTATTGTGCATTTTAAAGCGGGAAAGTGTTTTGAAAATGGACATAATTTTTATTGCGCGGAAGCGCTGCCCAAATTTCACCGTAAAATACATTTCAAATTCAGTAACACAATAACTTCGAGACTTAATCACATTAACTTTGAACTTGGACACTTTTTGGACATAATTGGACTTATCGGACTACAAAACGTACACGAACACATAAACCTTATAAACTTTCCGTATTAAACTTTTTGGGACAGAATCTATGTATAAGAAAATGAGAATTTAAAATGTTAAATTGAAACTTAACATAACTCAATTATACTAATAAAACTTGTACGACTTTCCGGTGTTTTAGGTCGTTTGTGATTCCCCACGCGTTCCGCTTCCTTTGTGCTAGTTCATACCTTTTTACCTTCGCAAACCGTGAGTTACAACCCCACTTGTTTTATTTTAGTACTTTTAAACATTATTTGGGGGGAAACATAAGATACATGTTTTGTAACTTTTTACACTATTTGCGAATTATTGAAACAATTGGAAACTTGATACTTTTGGTACTTGTTCGAAACTTTGGAAGCTTTGAAACATTTTAAACTTATGAAACTTTGAAACTTTGGAAACTTGTACAAAACTTGCAACTTTGGAAACTTGTACGAAACTTGAACTTGTGTACTACTATGCGTATATTTGTTGATGCCTTAGCGGGTTAACTAAATTTAGGATACTTGTTAGCGACCAATCCTTGATGGATATATAAGCCCGTAAGAACTCATTGTACTTTTGGAAACTTTGTTCAATTGCCCGTTTTGGTTCAGGTTCATTTATACACTATTAGCAACAGCCGTTAGTCATATGGGTATCGATACTTAGGAGGGGTCACTCCTTACTCAGGGTTAGCGTCCCAAGTACATATTGCTAAGTTCAAACGTTCAATCAATTAAACATTTTGGGCTAGTTCAGGACCACACAATCGGTTTAGTGTATACTTACTACTTATATTATGCCAAGTGATTGATACGAGTTACTATTTAGTTAAACACATACTCCCTACGCATATACCTTTTTGGCGCCTGGATTCCGCTACAACTTTATTATTACGAGTTTATTTATTTAACTTACTTGTGTACGTTCAAACCTTTACTATTCACATATATGTTTAAACGTCGCTCCGTTCCTTTTACTTATGACGTCATCATATATTTTGCAACTTTCTATTTTTGGAAACTTTATCGAAACTCTAAACTGTAACTCACTCACTACTTTATGTAGTTGACACTTTATCTTATGTTTCAGGAAATTAATGTAAGTGTGTGGAATGCATGGCAAGGAAGGGTCGTTATGGTTACGTGAGGCGTTCATTGGGAAAAGACCTTTTCTATTTTGGGAATTTTATTTTGGAAACATTGTACCTGTATTTATTTAAAACCTATGAACTGTTTGGTTGTTGAAACTTGAACTATTTTTATTTAATTGAAATGACTTGAATCGTTTATATTTGCTTATGACCGTGTAATGATATTCCAGCTCTCACATTCCGTGTTTCCGCTATAGCGGGGTGTGACAGACTTGGTATCAGAGCACAGGTTATAGTGAAAACGGTTTTAGAAATTTCCAAAAAGTTTTTGAAACCAAACTATAACCAAGGCTTTTCGGAAAATCATTATGGGTTCAAAACTTTAGAGAATTAATTTTGCGATTGCATGATTGTTTTTAACTACGCATGGCCTGATCACCCCTGCCTAGTTCAAAATGACTTATGCAAGGACGAAACGTAATTTCTAAAGATAAACGGTTTTGAGTCGAAAAATTCCCGGTCTTACTATTCCCAACCTGACGTGATCGACCCTTACCTGCATTCTTTACTTATTTCCTTTAGCATTATCGCATTCATGTACTTACGAAACTTTTTACGTCGCAGATCCGTTATGTCTCAGTCCTCACGTTCGCGATCTCCCTCACGATCTCAGTCACGATCCCAACCGAGAGCCGCGTCCTCTCACGAGCCTTCCGAGGGCCATACCGCCTCGGAAAGTCTCCGACACCAGACCACGGACCCTACGGAGGATACCTCCATGGCTGTGTCCAGCAGCATCGGGTCAAGCCCGAGGTCGGTTTTACCACCTCCACCGGCCCCCGTTGCCGCGCCACCACAGCGCCGTGGACCATTTGTCGTCACGACGGCGCGTAAGCAGGTAATCCTTCCGGGACGGCTACCCGATAGGATGGCAGCGCGGCAGGACGGCCCGTCCAGGCCTGCGCCACCCCATTTCCCATTCGGGCACCCACCTCCCGAGGCTCCGCGCACCTCGATGTTGGATCACTACTCTTGGGAGCGACAGCTCGAGCGAGAGGAGATGCAGCGGGCTCGAGACGCTGAGGCAGCCCGGCAGAGGATGCCGCCTACCCCACAGCTACCCCCTCCTGCCGCCTTCCTGCACCTCCATCGCGAGGTTAGGGGACTTTCAGAGGACGCCCAGCACCAAGGGCAGCTCCTTTGCGAGGTCTCCGACGTCGCGCAGAGGTTGTCGGAACAAGCGTTGCGTCACCTTTCTGTGGTTCAGGCCACGGCTCGTACGGTGCAACGCTTGGTAGGAGTTTGCTTGGTCATGGGGACCTTGTTGGCGGTTATTGCTGCCAAGATGTTCTTCGAGAAACGTCATTAGTTCATTTCTCTTATTATTGTACTGTAGGCCGAGTTGTAATTTTCAAATGTACACAGCTTCGCGCCATTTTCTTTATTTCCTTATGTATCTTACTGTACTTTTTCCTTAATTTGAACCTTGTACTCAACTCCTTATATTAATGAATGAAGTTCCATTTATTATTACCTATTATTACCTTGTCTTGTGAATTTTGTACTGTGTTGAATCATTTTCTTACGTGTGAATCCTTGTCGTGTGAATCTCTTGAAACTTTGTCGTGCGTGCACTATCTGTTCTGTTACCTTACTCTTGCGTGATTGTTAACTTGTTCATTGAATCATGTTCTTATCATACTCTAATCGTGGGTTTCTAAACTGAATCTGTTGTCTGTTGTAGAATCATGGCACCCCGTACCAACGCCGCAATCATTGCTGAGCAAGTGGCCGAACAGTTGCAAGCAGCGATGCCCAACATGATCGCCCAGATCACTGCGGGAATCAATGCTAACGTCAACAACCACCACCAGCAACAGCAGCAACAGCAACAACAGCAGCAGCAGCAGCAACAGAACCACCAGAACCAGAATCAACAGCAACCCCCGAACCCACCAGCCTGCACCTACAAAAGCTTCATGGCTTGCAAGCCTAAGGAGTTCCATGGCACATCTGGTGCCGTAGGCCTGGTATCCTGGTTTGAGAGCATCGAGTCGGTGCTGCACATCAGTGGATGTGCTGAGGCTATGAAAGTACAATACGCTTCCTGCGTATTGCACGGGAAGGCACTGACTTGGTGGAACAATGTGGTCCACAATAGGGGACGTGAGACCGCTAATGCTCTCACGTGGGAACAATTCAAAACCCTCCTGATTGAGGAGTACTGACCCAAAGGGGAAATCAAAAAGCTCGAAGCCGAGCTCTGGGATCATGAGATGGTCGGAAACGACATCGAAGGGTACACCGCCCGATTCCATGAGTTGGCTCGACTGGTCCCAAGGTTAGTAACTCCCGAGGAAAGCAAGATCGACCTGTACATCTCTGGTCTTGTTCCTGAAATCAGAGGAATGGTTCTCACCAAGGAACCCCAGACCCTTCAAAGTGCCATCATCCTAGCTCACCGCCTCACAAGCAACCTACTCACCACTCCTGCCTCATCCAAGAAGGAGTCGGGTGAGAAAAGGAAGTCCGATCAGACTCCGAGGCGAAGTGACCGGAACAAGAAGAAGAAGACCACCCGCAACCTTGCCATAGCAGCCGTAGCACCGCCACCGCCACCTCCTCCAGCTGGAAATAGATATACGGGGACGAACCCCAAGTGCAACAGGTGCAATTTCCACCATCACGGTAACTGTCCCGTGTGTCTGAGGTGCCTGATGTGAAAAATCTAGTTTTCCGAAAATAAACCTTTACTAGATTACGACACGGGCAGTGTACCCTTGTCAGTTGTAAAATAGTATTAGCAAATATCGGGTTCGAACACAGGGACTATTTATAGTTGAAAGTATTAGTTTTATAAAAACACGTAACAAGTAACAAGTGGGTTTTAGTCTTAAGAAGACTTGATTATACTAACAATGAAAATATTCTTGAATTCAAATATGGATAAAAAGACGCTTGCTTGGACCGTTTACGAATATGTGTTATTTCTTAGGTGTGAAAATGTCGATAAACTTCTAATGTAAAATCGTAAGTTCCTTTCGAATACCGGATTTCTCCAATTACCTAACCATGCAACGATTCCTTTCGAATACCGTTAACACCTCAAGTAATTGTGCATAAAGTTTCAAGCCGATATGTGAGAATTAATCTATAAGCTTCCTTTCGAATAGCTTACTAACTCCTAAACCGATTTCTCTTAATTTAGTAGCTAGCGTTCGTGTTAATACCTACTTGTTTAAATTGTTGTTAATGATTCCTTTCGAATATCATACACTTATAATCAACTAAAGACCGGCCGATTAATTCGTTCCTATTTTAGTAAAAATTACGGATTCCTTTCGAATACCCGTTTTTAGATTACCAAATAAGAGTATAAACAATTCTAACAAGATAATTAAGATATTAACCCAAACGGATCCCCAATTAACCTCTAAATATCATTCTAATTTCACACCCAAAATCTAACACATAAACGATCACATAATCCAAGCAAACGTTTAAAGAAATTAGCTACTCATAATTGTAACAAACACAATCAAATATGTAAAAGACATGATTCAATTGAAATAAAAATGATAAAGGATCAATACCAAGAGTAGGTAACAAGTGCCCAAAAAGTCTCCAAGTAATAAACGAAATCGAAACTAACAATTCTTGATGAAATACGAAAATTAAAGATTGTTTTGATGCTTCCAATGATATGAAATTGCTCAAACAATGATGAATATGATGATAGAAAACTGTCTCCAACGTCTGGTGTTATAAGTGTTTTTTTTTTTACTCTTCATTGTTCCATGATTAGTAATTAATAAACTGCCAAGTAACTGCCACGCCTGGGAATGCGCCGCCAGTCATGGGAATGCGGCGCATTCCCACTCCCGAGCTGAATGCGTTGAGCAGTCTCCATGAATGCGTCGCCCATCCTGCTACTTTGTCCATTTTCAAGTTAAACTCCACAGAACTCGTTCTTTTTGCTCCAAAAGTACCTAACTCAACCTAAAACACAACTTTACAAATAATAAGCATAAAAGGGGCCTTTCCATTACGTTTGGGACACAAAACACAATGAATATCGCGATAAAATAGTCATATAAATGAGCGATATCAAACCCCCCATACTTAAGCATTTGCTTGTCCCTAAGCAAATCCGACTCGAACCTACTAACAAGTTTACAAAACATACAACTTAAGAAAAGATAGGGAATCACAGGCTCAAACATTTAACTAAATTCCGGTGTTAGAAATAAAGATATGCGTGAAATTGCTAGATCGTAAAACCGACTACAAACATCTAAAGCTACTAAATTACTTAAGCAAACAAGAACCGCAATTTACCAATGTTAACTCCTAATTCTTCCCCTAGTTTAGATATGTCAAGATAATCACCCCTTTTCCCTCACTCTCTAACCGAAGTTAGAGCGATCAGCCATTACAGCCGACCCCTTACGCCTTACTTTCGGAGGAACCCTTAAAATATTACTAAGCATTTTCGATTAAGTACTTCTTTCTTGAGAATTGATTGGTTAGTCTTCATCTTTTTCTTTTCCTCTCACTTTTGTTCACTTCAAATATTATAGATTTTTTTTTATATTTTCTTTGAAGTGAACGGTATAACGGGATTTGAGTCTTCGTTATAGTGAGGATCAATTTCTATTTTGTCGACGGGAAAGACCTATGGCCTTTTTCTTCGCCTCTAATTCTCCAAGGGCTTAAATAATACTAGGATTCCCCAACTACCCCCGAAAGGGTGCAAGGACTAAAAGAGCTCGGTACTAAGGATACCTAGTGATTATCTATCTTTTTGATTTTTCAGGGAAACTTAAGGAACTAAAATTAGAAAACCTAAACTCTTATTTAAAAGTATTTTATTAACTAAAGATGTTCCTAAACAATTTCACGTTAAAGTACCGGAATAAAGTTAAATATACAAGCCCCTATCATTTTCCCTAACTACATTTAAGCGTTTTTTTTTTTTTTTTTTTTGTAAAAGCTAAGTTATACTAAACTACACTAAAACGAAAAACTCCTAAAATAAAACCGACACAAATAGCAAATAACGGAAAGAAAAACTAAAATGAAAGAAAAAGATACCACAAACCGGGGTTTCTCCCCGCAAATGCTCGTTTTTGGCTCGAGTCACTAGCTTGACTCCTCGGTATTCTTTTCCACTTAGAATGGGTGAAACCCATCCTCCATCGTCATTCCATTTTCCTCGTCCTCCTCACGATAGATTTTCACTCGTTGACCGTTCACGATAAATGACCCGCCATCATCCGTTTCCAATTCCACATAGCCACCCGAGAAGACCCGTCTCACCAAATAAGGACCCGTCCATTTTGATTTCAACTTAGGTGCTTTGAACTTGTATTTAGATTGGAATAACAGCACCTTGTCTCCTTCCTTAAACTCTTTTCGTCGGATTCTCAAATCATGAACCATCTTAGTTCTCGCCTTATAAAGAGCGGAGTTCTCATAAGCATTCCATCGCAATTCGTCTAATTCGTGGAGTTGCAAAAATCGGGTTTCACCACTTGCTATCAAATCCATGCTACATTCCTTAAGTGCCCAGTATGCCTTGTGTTCTATCTCCATGGGCAAGTGACATGTTTTCCCATATAGCATCTTGAACGGAGTGGTACCAATCGGTGTCTTGTAAGCGGTCCTAAACGCCCACAATGCTTCATCTAGTTTCTTTGACCACAAAGACGGGTTGTTGTGAACCGTCTTCTCCAAAATTCGCTTAATTGCCCGATTAGTGTTTTCGACTTGCCCACTTGTTTGGGGGTGGTAGGAAGTCGAAAATCTATGTTGAACCCCGTATCTCTTGAACACTTTCTCCATTTGGGCATTTGCAAAATGGGTTCCCCGATCGCTAATCAAAGCCTTTGGCATGCCAAAACTACAAAACAAACTTCGTAAAAAGTCAATAACCACGTTAGCATTATTAGTAGGTAGAGCCTTTGCCTCGACCCATTTGGAAACGTAATCCACCGCCACCAAAATGTAAACATTCCTATTCGATGGTTTAAACGGTCCCATGAAATCTATGCCCCAAATGTCAAAAACCTCGCATACTTGAATGCCTTGTTGTGGCATCTCGTCTCTTCTCGTAATCGTACCTTGCCTTTGACACGAGTCACATGTCCTCACCAAGGTGTGCGCTTCCTTAAAAATAGTGGGCCAATAGAAACCCGCATCAAACACCTTCTTACCCGTCACCGATGGACCATAATGCCCTCCCGTTGGACCATGGTGACATTCATCAAGAATTCTCCTAGTATCGGCTCCATAAACACATCTCCTCACCATGCCATCGGCACACATCCTAAACAAAAACGGCTCCTCCCAAAAATAATACTTTGCATCCGAAAATAGCTTCTTCCGTTGTTGATAAGTGAGCTCTCTACTAACAACTCCACCCGCTAAATAGTTAGCTATGTCGGCATACCAAGGACTCCGTTCACCAAATACCTTCCCAACAAATGCCAATCTTTCATCCGGAAAGGTGTCTCGAATATCCTCCTCATTTAAAGCCCCAAGACTAGGATTTTCCAAACGGCTCAAATGATCCGCCGCCACATTCTCTCTACCCCGCTTATCTTGGATCTCCACATCAAATTCTTGCAAGAGTAATATCCACCTAATCAATCTCGGTTTCGCATCTAACTTTGAAAATAGAAACTTCAAGGCCGAGTGGTCCGTAAACACCACCGTTTTACTCAATACCAAGTATGATCTAAATTTATCGAAGGCAAATACTACCGCTAATAACTCCTTCTCGGTAGTAGTGTAGTTTTGCTGAGCTTCATTGAGAGTCTTGCTAGCAAAATAAATGGGCCGAAAATGTTTGTCAATTCTCTGTCCCAAAACCGCCCCTACCGCAAAGTTACTCACGTCACACATAAGTTCAAACGGCAAATCCCAATTCGGTGACACTAAGATTGGTGTGTTTGTCAACCGTTCCTTCAACAACTCGAATGCCTTCATGCAATCCTCCGAAAATTCAAACTTCGTATCCTTCTCTAACAAGCGAGTCATCGGCCTAGTTATCTTTGAAAAATCCTTAATAAATCGCCTATAAAACCCCGCGTGTCCTAGAAAGCTTCTAACTGATTTCTCATTCGTCGGAGGTGGTAATTTTGCTATCACTTCAATCTTCGCTCTATCCACCTCAATTCCCGCTTTAGAGATCTTATGCCCCAACACTATTCCTTCCTTTACCATAAAATGACATTTCTCCCAATTTAGCACCAAATTAGTTTCCTCACACCGTGCTAACATTTTATCCAAACTCTCTAAGCACCCATCAAACGAACTCCCATAGATTGAAAAATCGTCCATAAAAACTTCCATTGAATTCTCGACCATATTCTGAAAAATCGCCATCATGCAACTTGGAAATGTACCCGGTGCATTACACAACCCAAATGGCATCCTTCTATAAGCAAAAGTACCGAAAGGACAAGTAAAAGTTGTTTTCTCTTGGTCCTCGGGATCAATTGGAATTTGAAAATAACCCGAAAAACCATCGAGAAAACAATAGAACTCATTTTCCGCCAACCTCTCTATCATTTGATCCATAAATGGCAATGGCAAATGATCCTTTCGTGTCGCCTCATTCAACCTCCTATAATCAATACACACTCTCCATCCCGTCACGGTTCTCGTAGGCACCAACTCATTCTTCTCATTAAGCACAACGATCATCCCCCCTTTCTTGGGCACACAATGGACCGGACTAACCCAAGGGCTATCCGCTATCGGGTAAATAATACCTGCATCCAAGAGCTTAACAATTTCCTTCTTGACCACATCTTGCATATTCGGGTTAAGTCTCCGTTGTCGTTGGACAACGGGTTTTACATCATCCAAAAAAGTTGATTTTATGTTTACAAAAATCTGAACTTATACCCGGAATATCAGAAATGCGCCAAGCGAAAGCCTTTTTATGGCTTTTAAGGACCGTTAGTAATTAACCTTCT
>CAJVGC010000065.1:9162648-9225070 GCA_910822075.1 Senecio squalidus
TTGTTAGAAATGATGTATGGGAATTGGTTCCTTGCCCATTACAAAAGATTATCATTGGCCTCAAATGGATCTTCAGAAACAAATTTGATAAAGATGGTGTGGTAATCAGAAACCAAGTCAGGGTAGTTGCACATGGCATGGTTATAAACAGGAGGAAGGAATTGATTATGATGAACCTTTTCTCCTGTGGCAAGAATTAAAGACATTAGACTGTTTCTAGCCTATGCAGCATTCAAAGACTTTCTGGTATATCACATGGATGTGAAGAGTGCTTTTCTAAATGGTGATCTGAAGGAGGAAGTCTATGTCAAACAACCACCAGGTTTGTCAATCCAAACTTTCCTAATCATGTTTACAACTTAAGAAGCTTATATGGTCTCAAAAAGCTCCTAGAGCTTGGTATGATACTCTGTCTGACTTTCTTCTTCAAAATCAGTTTCAAAGAGGGTCAATTGACAAAACACTTTTCATAAAGAAAGAAAAAGGTCATGTTATTTGGTTCAAATATGTTGATGACAATTATATTTGGATCCACAAATGAAAAGTTGTGTACTGGTTTTCAAATTTGATGTCTAATAAATACATAATGAGTATGATGGGGGAACTGACATTTTTTCTGGGTCTGCAAGTAGGAAAGATGGGGATTTTCATAAATTAAAGTAAATATGTTCATGATCTTTTAAAGAAATTTTCTTTCGACTCATGTTCTGGGATCACAACTGCCACGTCAGTCTATCAAGCAACCTATAGAGGCATGATTGGCTCTTTATTATATCTTACTGCAAGTAGACCAGACATAATGTTTTCAACATGTTTATGTGCAAGATATCAAGCTTACCTAAAATAATCTCATATGAAAGCTGTCAAAAGAATATTCAGATACCTTAAGGGTACTCCAAACCTTGGACTTTGGTACCCTAAAGATTCTGGATTTGATCTAATTGGTTACTCAAATGCAGATTATGCAGGATGAAAATTGGATATGAAGAGTACATCAGGAGGTTGTCAGCTTCTGGGAGGAAAACTAGTGAGCTGGTCTAGTAAACAAGCAAAATTATGTTGCTACCTCCACTGTTGAAGCTTAATATGTTGCTGCAGGAAGCTGTTGTGCACAATTGTTATGGATGCAACAATCAGCTAGCTGATCTAGACATCAAGATCAACAACATCCTATCATGAGTGATAACAAAAGTGCCATAAAAATCACTGAGAATTCAGTCTTTCATTCCAGGACAAAACATATAGAGATTAGAAATCATTTCATCAGAGATTGTGTGGAAAAAGTGAATGTCAGACTAGAGTTTGTGGTCACAGATGATTAGCTTGCAGATATTTTCACAAAGCCTATGAGTGAGGAAAGGTTCTTCTATCTGTTGGGAGAACTAGGGATGTTAAATCCTTAAGGTTAAATAAGTTTCAAAACCTGAGTCTGACTGGCTACTCAGACTGAGAAAAGTTCAATCTGACTGGGTGCTCAGCCTCAAAAACGTTCAATCTGACTGGGTGCTCAGACTGAATGTTCGTAAATTTTTCTTCATACTATTTTTTTGTTTTTGTTTTTCTTATTTTTTCTCTTAATGTTGTTTATCTCTTTATTTTATTTTTTCTCTTATTTTTTTTTTAACCAAGTATAGGGGTCAGTTGCACGTATTTGTCAATCTGAGGGTTCTTTTTGTAAATACCTTAACTAAGTTTCTAAATTTTCGCTCCTTTAGTTTAAATTCAACTGGTTTGTATTATTGACCTAAGTTTCTAACAATTTTCTTCTCTTATTTTTCTTAATCTCATTCGCGGCGATTACATAATCAATCAACGATCAATGGCTAACATGATGTTGCATATCCAGCCAGGGATGGTAGCTGGAGCTGAGTTTGATGGAAGAGTTAAGGTCAAAGACAATAACAAGGTGTCGAATGTGATCATACCACAAAATCGTCAAAATCAAGGATTTGAGCAAATATGTCAATTATGGTGCCTCAACCTCTATATGGCGCCTTCTTTCAAGAAACATTTATGTATGCACCTGTTCTGTTGAATGGTGGTACACCTGTCGAGTCAATGACACTCAAGATGCTATCTCAGGGACTTACAACAATGGAAGGAATTGTATCACCATCACTGAAGAAACAATCAGGGACTCTGCTTTTTCCTACTGCACAAGAAGCTGGTGAAGGTGGGTTTTAACCCAGACTGACAAAGCAAGAAGCCAAAAATGTAGCTTTCCCATTGGTAGGTCAGCCTGTAGTCAAGGGAGTTATTGACTACAAAATGTTTACTAGTAAATGGAAATTTCTATTTTCCAGCATTACCAGAAGCCCGGGGGGTAAATCAGGGTCTTTAAATGAGATGAATGAATTTGAAACTCACTTGTTCCATTCAATGGTAACAAGAAGGAGAATTTCCTACTCTCAATTATATTTTGATGAAATTCTCTCTCTTGTTTTAAAACCCAAGAGAACAAAGGATGTCCCTTTTATTAGAGTGCTTTCACTCTGTTTTGAAACTGTTCTGGGAAAGACAGGTTATAATCAACTTAAAGAAGCCTTTTTTGTCTGTCCTCTTCCCAGACTAACATCCAGGATCTTTACTTATATAACAATCACTGAGGCTGAGGTGGGATTAACTCATGTCATGCATCAGTGGATTGAAAATCCTTTTATTGATCCTGAAGGGACTGAGTCTGACAACTCAGTTTCTGCAAGTAAGGACAATACTGTACCTCAAAAGGATGGAATTGACGGCTGTGGTGATCAGCCTGTGTTGAATGCTGAGGTTGGGGGTGATAGGGTTGGGCTTGGTGGTGTAGATCCAGAGATCAATTCTCCTCATGGAGCCTCAGGTATGAATATTCCCTTCTCTTCCCCTCAGTCTGAGACAAACCCCTCTCAGTCTCAGGAAGTCCCCATCTCTCAGCTTGAAAAGCTTGCAACTCAAGCGGCCAACCTATTGAACTCACCAATTTCAGTAGAGAATGTTCACATAATCAGCCCCACACCAAATAAAGCACAAATGGACTTATCACACCATAAGGCTGACAGTCATGAACATCCCTCCAGTGCTGTAGATCACCCCACTCTCCCTCTGCTAGAGCAGGAGGTGGTTGTGACTACTTAGACTACCCAAAGCCAATCTAGAGTAGTCAGCTTGGAGACACATGTTACTGTTGCCACACTAACATGTGGCAAGCATTGAAGATGATATCCCCGTCCTGGATATCTGTGTACCTAGTGTGAGACAACCCCCCCCCCCCCCCTTCCCCAGTCTCACAGCCTATTCCACAGGCTCTCTTCACCAGTTCTGTAATGGTACACACTTCTGAACCACCAAACTTCTAACACTCTAATGCACAAGCTGCCAATGCCTTGCTCCAAAAACTGAGTAAGGTATATACTTCCTTTTCGGTAGTCAAAGACCTCTCTCATAGTCAACATGAGAGATGTGAGGCTATACCAACCTTACCCACTTCACTTGTTACTATTACTCCTCAGTCTGAGGGTGCCTTGACTATGTCTATCTTAGTGCAAGCTATTCAAGACATGTCAACTCAGTTTGATGTCAAGTTGAGTGCACTGCAGACTGCGGTCAGGGATCTAAAGGAACATAATACAAAGGAGGTGGATGGTTTGAAGGATTTGGTGCTGACTTCTTAAGTCAGGGCTCTAAGGTATGGAAAAGCAGGTTGTTGGGGAATCATCTATGTGTGCTCAGACTCAGGGGGGGAGGATAAGGAAAAGAGGGTATAGGAGGAAGCTGGTATACAATCTCAAAACTGGAAGGACTGAAGAACAGTTTGAAACTGACTACAGTGAATTATCATCAAACTCACCAGCTGAAAGTGAGAAAGAAATTGAAATGGAGACTGTGGGAGATAAAAGGGTTGAAGCTGAGAGTCAAACTAAAGAAGTCAAAAAGATTGAATTTACCGAAGAAGAAAGACAAGCTAAAATGGAAAGGTCAACTCTCACTGGCAGGTATGACAGTGGAAGCATATAAAGAATATGTCAAAGATCTATATTTGAGAGATTTGGTGACAAAACAAAGGACCAATCACTGTTGAGAAAGATTCTTGTGATCAAGCTGCTGAAGATCTTGAAGTCGAGTTAAAAAGAGAATATCAGTTGGCTTTAATGCCGAGCAAGAATTGAAGCTGATCAAGAGATGGCAAAAAGGGTTGAAAGAGAACATGAAAGGGTGGATTACATTGAGAAACATTTCATAAAGAATAAGATTGATGGGAAAATAAACCACTTGGAGTGTATTGAAACTGGTGGAGGTTTGGTGCTCACATGTCTATTCAAAAATAGCACATTCAAAATAGATGTGAATAGAGTGCACACTCTGGGATTGGAAGAATGGAAGAGAATTTCCCAGTTAAGGACAAGGATTGGGAACATTGCACATCAGACTGAGGTCAAGAGGGAAGTAATATACAATGTCAATGCTGCTCATTTCCTGGAACTGATTCCTGAAGAAGATTACAGAAAATTATGTACCATCAACAGAGTTCATGCTAGAGCTAAACTCTTGGGTTGGAATCAAGAAACAATCATCATGTGCCCTTAGGTATAGTCTTTAAGAAAAATTTTATGTCAAAAACGAGAATCTTGAAGGACTGTGCTACATTGATTGTGCCGGTGAAGAGTGTTTTCAAGCAATGGAAGACTTAAACAAGACATCTCTTTACATTGGCCTTGCTTATTGAATGAGTGCACAAGTGATCAATGTCAACCATTCGGAATGAAGTTGATAAGTTGGTTGTTTAACACTTAAGGAGAAGTGAAGAGCTGGAGACTCAGTCTGATAAAGAGCTGATCAAGAAAGAATATCAAGTTCAGAACTCCAAGACTGATGAAGAAATGGAAAGCTTGATGAAGTGGAAGACTGAAAGAACTCAATGGGCTTAAGATGCTTTTAAGCCACCAGTCTGGGACTCTATGCTGAAATCTAAATCAAGGAGAAGGAAGTAAATTTTGTCACAAACTTTTTATTGTATAAATATGTTTTAGTTTGTGTTTGTTTTTAATGCAGTGTGTGTTATTGTAAAAGAATTTAATTTAAACAGACAGGGGGAGATTGTTGGGAAAATCAACAATTAAACCAAAAGTATTAGTATGTTTAATTAAAGTCTAAGTCTGAGTCTGGTCTGAGTGACTAGCATTATGGTTATGAGTTTAGTCAGTTCCATAAAGTATCTTGAACCGAAAGTTTAGGAGTTAGTTAGATAAAATCTTCTATCTTTTAGAAGATTTTCTAAGATTCGTCCTTATCAAGATCCCTCTATTGGGTATAATATGGAGCTTGAGTATTGTATTTCGGTTGTCGTTTTACTTGATCAACTGAGTGTTATTCAATCTTGCTAATTGTTATAATTTCCCGCTATACTTGTTAACAAGAACGGTGTGTTTATCAAGAGTGATAATTAACGTTGAATATTATTTGCCAATTGATTCAATCATACAAGATTAATTAATTATCTTTATATCTAGTAATTGGGATCTTACTTAGACCTAACACCTATGTATTCAACTCTCTTCCCGGTTATTATTTAAGACGTATTTCCAGGATGAAACCTAAGAACATGACCACCGAAGTGGCCGAATTGGTTTGGAAAAAGCGCAACTCCGACGTCTACTACAACAAGTTTGAGGACTTCACCTACACTTAGGGGATCAAGAAGTACTCAAAGAAGAAAAACCCACAAACGGACAGAAAGGATGTCAAGTGGCTCTTTCCAACAGTACAATGCCTTAGTTAGGTCCCTCTGCCCCGTTTTCATTAGGATTTTTTCGAGAATCTTGACGAGTGGAACTTCGATAAGATAACTAGTGAAGATGTAATGACAAATGCCAAAGGGACAGAGTTGTTCAGGGTGTTTGATCCGATGCATATGATATGCTTCTCCGAAGCTGACCTGAAAAGGTTACATGCGAGACAATTATTACGCGATGGCACGAAAGGTCCTACGGGTTTAGGTTTCCTCACATTGTGCATGTTTGGGTCGAGAAAGTATATCACTCAAAGAACTTTCCGATCTTGAAGAAGTAGAGGATTCAGGAAACGGTTGCAGATTTTGAATGTTTTTTGCTTTTTGGTATTTCTAATCCTTAGCTTAATACATTATTTTTGTTGATTATCTGTAACCGATATTTTTATTTTATCAATGCATTTACTTTCTTTCGATGTGTTTGTATACGTCTTCCCTTAATTCGTTTGGATTTTGGTGATCACCAATTTACAAGTACTCCCGTTAAAAAAATGGCAAATGTATTCGTAATTTACATAGTTTAAAATGTTTAGACTTAGTAACACATAACAGTTGGGAACTCGGACAAAACTTGTTTTGCTTAAATGCAAAATTCTTTTGAAAAGAGTTTTAAGTTTTTGAAAACTCGTTGAGTTAAAGTTCAAAAACTCTCAACTGAGTATAAAGTGTCCGAAATGATGAAACCTGAATCTTTGCTCGTGACTTCGAAACTTTTCTTTTTTAAGTTTGTAAGATTTGTACAGTCAGAAACAATCAGAAAAAAGCTAAAAATCTGAAAACATAAAAAAGGGGGAGAAAGTTTGTAAAATTCTAGGAAATGATAGTACATCGTTAGATTTAAAATTTTTCACAAAATCAGAGTTATAAGTTTTTGTTCGATGTATTAGTAGGTATGACTAATATCATCAAAACAGTTTTCCCGAAACCGTTTATAACTGGTCACATGGCTTTTTCTGTTCATTTCTGTGATAAGTCGAGAATTTTCGGTGTGCATGGAATCTATGAACAATAGGATTGTATAATATATATATATATAATATATATATATATATATATATATATATATATATATATATATATATATATATATATATATATATGAGTGTAAAAATAAGAGAGCAATAAGAAAAAGTGAGAATAAAAACATTGCACCTCTTAATAAAGTCGAATAAAGACTCGCAACCCTTGATGTTGACTTGATAAAAAGCAAAGATATATATATATATATATATATATATATATATATATATATATATATATATATATATATATATATATATATATATATATATATATATATGAGTGTAAAAATAAGAGAGCAATAAGAAAAAGTGAGAATAAAAACATTGCACCTCTTAATAAAGTCGAATAAAGACTCGCAACCCTTGATGTTGACTTGATAAAAAGCAAAGACAGGGGGAGAGTCGGTAAAAGTCTTTAGAATTCCATAACCCTTAATGCTTACTTGATAAAAAACAAAGACAGAGGGAGGAATTCGTGTATAATATTTTATAACCCTTAATGCTTACTTGATAAACGGAAAAGACAGGGGGAGGAATTCGTGTCTAAAACACCTCATAAATAAATGAATAAATACTATACGTATTGTATATTAGTTTTCAGAGAAATATCGTGGTATTGGGGGCTCAGTGTGTAACTGGGTGCAAGCAAAGCTTATATATACCTAAAACGGTTATACACGTACTCACAAAAGAGTGTGCATAACATCAATATTCGACATGTTCCAATTTTCTAGTTTAGTTAATAAAATTAGGAATAAGGTGACTTTTTCTTATAAATACTGAGAATTCAATGACACTTTGAGGGAAGTTCGGAATTTGCAAATTGTAAATATAAGTGGGACTCCGTATAAACAGATGTAAATAAATAATCGGAAGATTAGTATGATGTCGATGTTGTACTTAAGAGGACAAATATACTAATAATCGGCTGATTCGTATGATTCCACTTCTAGCGATATGATCCTAAAAGCAAACGAATCCTTAGCAAAAAAGATTTGCTTGTTTCTAGGTTGCTAAAGTAGTGTATATACCTTATAGATGAAAATCACAAAAAGATTTTTCGTTTCTAGGTTAAGAAAATCAACAAAAATTCAATTTTTTTCTTTTATTTCTATGTTTATTTTCTTCGTCGTCACGTATCGCATAACATTATAAGGTTTTGTCTCGTGTTTTCTGGAAAAAAAAAAACTAAAAGATTTTATCAGTTTAAAGAACAAAACACATGTTTGGATAGTTTCTCTGTAAGTCAGGTTTACAGAGTTTAAAGGATTGGATCTCGAAAAGTTTAGCGCTTCCTGGAAGTCAAGACTCGAAGTTGACCTTCATGGAGTCGTGTTGCTTAAAGATGAAGACTCGAAGCACAAGAGATTCAGGATACATCAATTGTAGACTTGAAGACAGTGAGAGATACTTCGTTGAAGTCAAAGAAACAACTCTCGATCTCACGACATCAAATTTTCGTTGAAGATTTGTCGAAAGTACAAGCTACATCCAAAGGGGAGTTTGTTGGAGGATATTCGTCATTGTTTGTAGTTTGTACTTAGTTTAGAAACGTGTAGTGAAACCTAGCCTGTATATAGCTCGAGTTGTAAAGTGTTTCGTGCATTTATAGGTTGTTACGCAAGTGTGTTGTGCAGGAAACACACCTGTTGCGCAACACCCACTATGGGTGTTGCGGTTGCGTAACAAGTTAGGATTAGGTGAACACTATAAATACCCCAACTACCAGCCATAAATGCAACCGTCTGGAGAGAGAAAGTTTACTGTTAAGCAACCCTAGAGAGAGAGAGAGTGGCGCAACAGTGATTTCGACGGTACAAAGTCTTTGTAATCGCTTGTATTTGATATTATTCGTATTGTATAACATTACGTAAGCTTAATAATATCAATCATTTGGTTATTCGAGTGTTACACTAACATAAAGTCATTTTAAAGTCATTCTGCAACTTTCTAACGATTAGGTCCAAATTACGGTTCAACGATGACAACCAACATGTAGCTAACATTATAGTTTACTAGAAACAGAGCCATCACTTAAGGCCTTATGGCTTTATCGTATATGAGTTGATCCCCTAAATAAAATGTTGCCGGTTTAGGTCTCCTAAAGGATAGAAGTATAGATTTTTGTATGGTATGATATAATATTTAATAGACGAGAGCATAAGCTCAAAAGCATCGGGGCATAATGCTTTAAGGTTTGGGAGTTTTGGTTTTTCCGTACACAACAAAATCAGCTTTATGCGGGTGAAAGAAAAAACAAAAAATTAATTAATCACACTCATTAGGAAATGAATTTATTCTATAAACATCTTATTTTGTCTTAAAAGACAATTCCAACATCAACTTGCTTATTATGTTTTCCTACAACTCTAAACCGTTAGCTGGGATTCAATAATTTTTCATTATTTAAGTATTTCAAATTTGACACACTTTTCGAAATGGTGTTTTTTTTAAACATTTTTCGTATGAATTTCTTCATTTCATAATGAGTTTTTCAAACTTGTGCTCTAGGGGCACATGTTAACATCATTTTTTAATATTAAAAGTACAATCAAAAGTACCATTTGATTGTACTTTTAATATTAAAAGTACAATCAAAAGTACCATTTGATACTTTTGATTGTACTTTTAATATTAAAAAATGGTTGTTAACATGTGCCCCTAGGGCACAAGTTAGAAAAACCCTTTCATAATTTAGTATTATTTCACAATACGAAGATAAATTACCCCAGTAAGTCTTTATACCTGATATCGCACATTTATACGTTTATTTCTATGCGATATTCGGTTGTTTTTCATAATAAACATGATAGATAGGATAGGTTTTTGCATTTAATCGTGTGGAAAAGTTGTTTTGTCTATTTTATAGGTTTATATGATTAGGAAGTGGAAATGGTGGAAGAAATGAGCTTAAAAGACGAAAAATAGTGATTTCTGACGAAGAGAACGTTGTAGTATCACCTCCACCGTTTTGATCATAACTTCTTCATACGCTATCCGATTTAGGTGATTCAAATTGGAGAAGAAAGAAGAAAGAGAGAGCTACACAACCAAAATTTCGAATATGGAAAGTTTTATGCACGGTGCGACGCACTCACTGGATTTTCAGCAATTGGAATTTGACTCGAACTCGATTTTCTCTTGATTTATCTCTATAAATACCAACCCAAACGACCACGTTTCATCATCAATCATTCTACCACATATTTGGAGCTGGAGATCTTGGTTTGGAAGCTTGGAGAGCAAGGAAAAGAGTTAGAGTTGGAGTACGATTACAATTCGATCACGACACGTTTTGCAACTTTCCTAGTTTGTTTCTTACTATTTTATTCCAGATTTTTAGTATGTTTTCTCTACTTTTATTTGCTGTTTTGAACTTTAATATGAGTAGCTAAACACTTTTGAATGCTCGTTTGAATAATGGATCTTGTTTGCCGGTTTTGTTTCGTTTTTGAATGTTTAGGTGTTTATGTTTAATCGTAGATCCTTACTTGTTTAAGTTTTAATATATTATCATAAAGTTGTTTATATACAAATTAATTAATCAACATTCTAGGTATTCGAGAGGAATCTAGATAGGTTAAATAAATTGTATGAAATAATCAATCGGTCTTTAATTGGTTTAAAATTGTTAGGATTCGAGAGGACCTAGTAATAACAACTTAGGTAATTAAACGTGAACGAGTAAGTCTAATTAATAAGATTCGAGAGGACTTAGTAATTAGAAAAGTTATTCGAGAGGAAACTTTATAAGATTAAATCATAGAACACCGGCTTGTTAATTAATGCTTAATTGTTGACAATTATAACTGTATTCGAGAGGAACATTATAGTTTGAAATAGTTAAAGTTAGTAAGGTATTCGAGAGGAATTTTACTATACATTAGAAGTTAAATATACATTCAATTACGTAAACTTAACTAGATTTCAAATGAAGTATCAAACGAGTGTTTTTCTCCATTATTTGATAACAAACAATTACTTTTTCTAAATCGATTTTTATAATCATTCTTAGTTTTAATTAGTTAATTAATCGTGACAACACAAAAACCCCAAAACAAACTTAGGTGCTGTTCTTTTGAACAAAAGGTTTTTCCTCTGAATCTGAATACCAGCTCTGAATAATCAGAGGTGGTCCAAAACTCTGAATCTGAATCAATATACTATGTTCTTTTTTCCTTCGTAACATCTGTTTTACTATATTAGTACTAAACTGTTACATTTATAAATCGTCTTAAATAAAAACATTCATAAAAATGTTCAAACATAGTGGCACCATTTTTCAAATAAAGATAATATTCAAACAACATTTTCAACATTTTGTATTAATTGTGCCGCAAGTTGATCTCGACAATTGATCATATATTGTTGATCTGTTGTATTTCCATGTGGTTGAACCTCGTCCTCATCGTACTCGTCCCCATCTTGTACATTCTCGTTAGCATGTACATCACCTCGATCATATTCGGAGCAAAAATCATCACTTAATCCTTCTTTTCGTATAAAATTATGAATAGCAAAGCATGCAATAGTAATATCTCTTTGTTTCACCAAAAAATACGGAGCCATTCTCTTCAAGATGGGAAAACGTGCTTTCAAAACACCAAAAGCACGCTTAATCCATACATATTCAAATACTTATTTGAACAAATTAATAAACTAATTGTCTAACATCAATTTCAAGATATAAAAATAATTAACTAAAGAAAAGTCCACATAAAAGTCAATGTAATAGTAGGAGTTTATATGCAATCGAAAACAAATACATATTAAAAAAAAATTATATCACCTAAATCTAACAAACAATCATCAATATCAATTTATATAACGAAATCAAGTGACAAACCATTGAAAAAAAATAAGAATTACTTGAATTTAAGGATGAAAAACTTACTGGTGAAGAGAAAGAGGTAATCAGTGGTAAAAAGAGGTTTTTTATGTAGGGTTGTATCAGAGCTAAAAAGAGGTTTTTTGTCTCTGGTTAAGAAAAAAAAAAGAACAACAAAATTTTAAAACCTCTGACCGGGTCAGAGATCATAGCCTATTAAGACTTTTTTCTCAAAAAAGAACAGCACCTTAGTATTATTAATTTGTTATTTAAAAACTATTCAGTCCCTGCGAACGAACATTTACTTACTTAAAGCTATATTATATACGAATAGGTCCACTGCCTATAAGTGTGTAATTAAGTCGAATAGTAGGTCGAGTTTATTAAACTAGATTTTACACATCAATGCCTTATAGTTTTCTAACATTGTGTATCTGTCACAAAAAGAATTCAACTGGGAGAACTTTTTTAACATACGAACAAAATGGTTGTCTACTAAACACCTTGTAAAAGTTGACGAGACTGAAAGAATGACATTCGATGAATATTACCTATGAGATTGTTTTTTCTGGAATATTTTGCGCCATTTTTTTCTTCGACTGTTTTTCGCATTCATCTCATATATATATATATATATATATATATATATATATATATATATATATATATATATATATATATATATATATATATATATATATATATATATATATATATATATATATATATATATATATATATATGGCATTCATCATCACTTTCTATTAGATAGTAGATTAACTTAAGGTTTATATGACCAAACCCGTCTAGACAATATAAGGCTACTATCTAATACTTTTCTCGCTCACCATCGTTCTATATTTATTCCGTTCTAAGATTTAATGGGTTGTTTTAACCTTCCGTAATGTCATGTTTCATCAACATCAGTGTAAAAAAGACTGTGCTAATTTAAACATGTATCACCCAAACTATCTATAAAAAACTAAACAGTGTGATTTTATAAAGATGTCGCTTAAAATAATGTTTTTGAGAATATTTGGGAGAATGACATAAATCATAACTTTTCAGCTAAGAATAAAAACAAGTCTTGCTTAGGTGTAATCCAATGATTAGTGGATTATTAAGCTCTCCTAATAAGGGTAGGAATTGAACTTGTAATACTTCCAATTTTTTCCTTTGAGAATAAGTACGTAGTTTAATACTTCGTACCACATGCCGTTTTGTCTCTTATTCACTTTTGGATTATACATTATCATCTTGTGCTTATAATTATACCCATGTAATTTTCCTTACAATTTTACCCTATATGTTAACCAAATAACGTAGCTTTAACTTAACATGCTAAAATTATGTATAAGTAATAGCATTAGCACCTCTAAGTCTACGATTTTTAACCGTATTAAAAACCGCCTTTTTGTACTAGTGTGTCGTATTATCTTTATCTCTAACATATCTACTTTTTTTTTGATAGACAGAGGGGCGGAGCTATATTAAACAGAACGGATTCAACTGAATCCATTGAATTAATACCATACAATAATTAATATTTCATTGTTTTCTGACTTGAAATCAACCACCAGATTAATTAATGAGCTCTCACGTATAGTTGAGCTAGAAATCCTTTGGTTTTATACACCCATACCCAAGAGCCCAGTAGTTGTTTGCAAATAATAAGATCCAACTATAAACTTGATATCATATTTGAATAAAATACTTATTCAGATATTTCTATGAAAGCAAAAGATTGTGTGTATTTTCATAGAAATAGAGTTATCTTTCGTTAAACTCCCGGATCAAACCAAACTTATATCGCCAACAAATTAAGTTTACAAGTTCTTGTTATAGAATGATCAAATAACATCGATGATAAATTGACAGGTCTTGAACACACAAGTAGTTACTTAAAAAACTCAGAGAACAAATCAAATTAAAAATAACTTACAATTATAGCATGTTATCGCTAAATTATTTTATTAAGTTAGAATTTCAATAATGAAAAATTAATCAAGACCAAAAAGACAATTCGATAAGTACACAAGATGAGACAAAATGCAACCTTTTGAATCGTATAGTTTTATCTTGATCTCTATTTTGTCCTTCTTCCTAATAATTTATAAAACTCTAATTCCACCCGACTTTTTTATTTTCTAATTGCAATTTGCATCGGGTTTGCGTAAATACGGTGAAAGAGAAGTCAAAATCTGCATCAACCCCAATTAATATATTTATAACCACTAAACTCAAGAACATATAAATAGTTACAATTATAAAATCGAAAAACGTATAAACCAAGTGATCGCCAAAAATATGAAATAGAAAATACAAGTATTAGTCCTGAAATTCGAAACCATCTCCTTGTCTCTATAAATCTATTAATTTTGGACATAAAGTCTTTGAAATGAAATGATCATTGTTCGATGAATCCTTTATGGTTATGTTTGGTGCGGATTTATTTGAGGCTTAATCGGTATTTATTTGGGCTTTGAGTTTTTTTTTCAAATAAGCCTTGTTTGGTTGGAGCTTATTTGAAAAATAAGTTTCTAAAAAATAAGCTACTTTAAGTATATTATATAAATACCTCTCATAAAATTTGATTTATTATACTATTATATATTTTTTAGTCATTTTTACATTCAACTACTTTCCAAACATACTTACGAAAAATAAAGGCTCAAACTTTCAGCTTTAAATATAAGTTCAACCTTTCAGCTCTAACTACAAACAAGTTTTACCAAACATACCCATGTTTTCTTGAATTATTGTGGCAATGGCAATCATTTGGTATTCTTTCCTTTTAATCAGTTTCATGTTGGTATTGGCAATCCCCGTATCCATGCATTAGGTTTTGGACTGGTTTTGGCATTGTAATGGCGTTTGGTATATTCCGTTTGGTTCGTTACAAATTTTCAATCTTATCTATTTAATATAGACAACTTTTGTAATGTAATTAAGTGTAGGCCTGACAATTCGAGTCGTTACTGGGTTGTATTTTTGTTGACCCAAATAATTTTGGGTCAATTTCGTGTCGATCCATTTTCGACTCAACTTAATTTCTAGTCAGGTTCGGTTCTAGTTGTTTAAATTCGTGTTAGGTTCGAGTCGTGTTTCGGGTCGACCCATTTAAGGACCACATAAATTTTTATCTACTATTTCATGGCATTTTAGACTACAAATTCTTGGAAAAATATAAAATACGAATTATATGACGATAACAAAATGTCATTGTGTAGAAAAAATTACAATCATCTAACACATACATATTTCAAAAATAATCATATGATTGGTGAAAAGTTTTTGTTGCCAACTTTTTCGTCACGATAATTAAATGTGTCTGATAAAACGACACAAAAATGGGGTGGGATAATCTGACGTGAGAATGTGGAACGAGAATGTGACACAATTTAAATATCTTGTTTGGGTGCGAGAATATGGAGCGAGAATGTGACGTGACAACAAATCTAATCCTGCGATGAGAAAAGTGCGTTAGAACTTTTCACGAATTTGGTGATTAGTTTTGTAATATGTATGCGTTAAATAATAATTTTTATTTTTCTCCAGTTAGTATCCTATATAGACACATTTAAAAAGTTTGAGTTTGTCAATTTAAAATAAAACAACTATTCTTTCCCAAAAAATATATAAGTATGTGTTATAATTGTAATATTTAAGTGGGAACGAAAAAGTTTTTGAAGGAAAGTTTAAAATTTTATTAGCTTTTTTTATTTTTTATATCTTGTTATTTTTAGCTTTACAAATTTTCATGTATGTTTTTCTAAATGTTATTATATATGAACAGGTTAAACATGTCAATGTTGTGTCAAACGGGTTGACCCTAATCCGATCCAAAAAGTTTCGAGTCAGTTTCGTGTCGACCCGTTCATGACCCAGTTCGTGTTTTTTCGTGTTCAGTTCGGATCATATTTCGGGTTAAGTCAAGAATTGCCCGCCCTAATTAAATGAAACACTAAATATGATGAGACATGATCCAATGAAAGACAAAACAAAAAGAACAATTGAGATATTAACTAAACCCAAATGAATACTTGAAAGTAAATCTTATGGCCTAAACATAATAGCAACCCCAAATCGAGAGCCCATAGTTTCATTGATGATGCATAAACAACCCAAAAATCGAGTAGCCCATGACCTTCAAATGAGAAATCAATATCTGAAAACTAAAAATAAAATACAACCCATAAACATGAAGTAATGTATACCTTAAAATGAAACTATCAATAACTAATGACAATCACCGTTTAGTTCTAATTCGGGTTTGCACTGGTTTTGGATTTGCATAAAATTATGGTATATGATTCAGTAATTTTGTTTTCATAAGTTCTTTGGATCCGACTCTCGATATCAACAATCAAGCTTCACTCCACTTCATACTTTTTATTTTGAATTTTATTTGACAAACTAGTTATGCATTTACAATTAACATTGTGAGTTTGGGAGGATGTTGGCTCAATAAGTTATTCTTCCATATTAGGTTAGGGATGTTTGCAAGCATCAGAGTCGGACTCGTACTCGGAAAACTGACTACGGACTCGGACTTGGTCCGTGATCCGAGCGTTTGATTTTTCAAGAAAAACTCGGACCACGGACCGAGTCCGTGATTTTGCCTCGGACTCGGTCCATTTAGAAAAACTGCAGACTGAGAACAAGGCAAAATTACGAACTCGGTCCGTGGTCCGAGCTTTTCATGACGAATCAAACGCTCGGAACACGGACCGAGTCCATAGTCTGTAGTCCGAGTCCGAGTCTGAGTTTGATACTTGCAAACAAGCCCTTATATTAGTTTACACTCATCTTTGTTAGTTTAGTTTAGATCATTTTAGTTTTTAAGGTTTTTTTAGTATAGTATTTAAAATTTTAATATCCTTTTATAGTAAGTTTTAATCAAGTTGTTTAATATAAATTTTTCGTTCTTGTATTCTCATTTGATAAGCTATGACCCTATACAATTTATGTTGATATTTAGTTAAATAATATTGAGTTTTGATAATATGTAGGAATTGGTTAAAAAAAAACTCAAAACGGTATTATTTACTTGTACAATATCAATAACGACAATTACATTTAAGAAACCACTTCCAGAACATAAGAAAAACTTATGTTCGAACTTCTAAACCACAACGGATATGGTCATTAACATTCAGTGATATTTGAACATTTGATTACATGTTGTAGATTCAAGATTCAGTTGTAAAAAGAAGTAATGGAATCAACAAAGGAGACTGACCGTGGATTTGTCGGAGGCAGATTCAACGGCGGATCGGTCAACCTGATTTCTTCACCGGCCTCCTTCATGCATGCATGCTTCTCTAGCGCACGTGACTGACATGTGTATAGCTCCCCCCCCCCCCCCCCCCCCCCCCCCCCCCCCCCCCACGTGACACTCACGTGTGATCTCCACTTGTTTGGCTCTTGTGCTTTGAAATTGTTACGTATGGTTCAATTTGTTATACTAAAAATGTATTAAGTTAGATCAATTAAAATTTCAAACCATATTGATTTAGATTATATAAGGTATTATTGTATTTGTTTTGAAAAATCTCACATGCTTATTTTTATATTTATTTTGGTCCAATATGAGATTTAATTCGAACCCATGTAAATCCTACTCCAATAAAGTATTTTGATCTAACAAAATCAAAATGACTTTGAATTTTTCGAAATCCTTGTTGTACAAAAAAACGCAATTATTGTTATTAGGACAATTGAAAACTGATTAAAATGTTAGAGGAATTGTAAATCTTTTGTATTTAAAATGAGGTCACAAAATTGAATTCATATAACCAACAATTATGTTGGTTATTGCCAGTTAATCAGTTATAAAAGAACAACGAACGTAACTCAGATATATTGACAAGAGTTGCGTGGTGTGGTGTCCCGCATTTTGCCAAGCTCGTTAGACCTCCCCTAGGGGTGCTGCCACTCAGGGCCGGCCCGTTGATTTTGGTGGCCCTGTGCGACAAATAGCAGATTGTTCAAAATTTCTAAGAGTTTATTGAAATATATAAACGTATATGTATAATGAGAAAAAATTTAAATTTTTGGGGGCCATGTGTCATCGCCCCTGTCGCACATGCTCAAATTTGGGCTGCTGCCACTTGATCCTCGAGGGGCTAATGAGCGAAATTAAGATAGCTCGATCGAGGGTACACCCCGCACTCCCACTATGTAAAGTTTTTAAAAACAATAAACTGTAAGAACTTGAATAACTACCACATCCATCGATTCCTATCAACTCTACGCACAATTTCTTGTTGCGTTCAATCTGAATACTCGTAAGTGTCAATTTGCAATAGCTGCATAAACCTAAAAACCAAACAATTAAATTCGGAAAACCTTTTTTCATATAAAGGAATATCTTATATTAGTTTCAAAAACAACCTGAGTTTCACTTGCTATTAGTCTCTTTTTAACTATTAAGTAGTTTCTGGAATATGTTTAATTTTATTTATATAAAGTCACTAGGAAATTGATTTTTATATAGTTAAAAAGTAAGTAGTAAACATAGAAAATACAAAAATCAACTAGAGTAGATGCACCTCATCACTAATTAATATATACTTTTATAGTAACAACCAAGAGCTATTCACCCTTATAATCATTCATCAAATAACTCCCGCTAATGAACAATGAAAGTATGGGTAAAATAGATTTTTCTAATTTGTTACTATAAATATAGCATCTTTAATGTGTTGGGTAAATATAGATGGAAACAATTTTCTGACTTGATGCTTTGGAAAAGTTATGCATATGTCATTCCGGCCAAGTATAAGAAAGAATATGGTGTGACGTTCGTGAAAGTTATAGATAAAAGATTTAGAGGCAATCAAATACGTTTTCGATTGGGAATGTGTCATTTAAACCTTAAGGGAGCCTTGTTGCATGATCTTACTATCCATATGACAAAATTAAGTGGGGAAAATGCATTGGGTGGTCATTGTACTACCTTCGTATAGGTCATTGAACAAAATTTTCGTCTATCTACATCACTATACCGCATTTTACCATCTATTTAAACCACTTTTTTTCAAACTACCGGTCATAAATCGGTGACGTCACCTCTCTCTCTCTCTCTCTCTCTCTCTCTCTCTCTCTCTCTCTCTCTCTCTCTCTCTCTCTCTCTCTCTCTCTCTCTCTCTCTTTCATTTTTAAAATACCAAATCCAATTGGGATCGTCACCTTCGAGTACAATTCATACATCCTTGAATGATACCATCTGTTTGGTAGCTCCGAATCAAACCAACTAAAAAAGTTGCAATTTTTTGTTGGATCCTATTAAAGAGATATCTATTAATAACCTAGAAATCGAGATGAACAAAAACAGAGGAAATTTGGGACTTACAAGATAGTTTGGACAACCTAGAAATCGTCTTCCTGGATTGATAGATGTCCACGACGTCCAGCATCTAGCAGTCACTCCACAATGACAATTTCGTAAATCCATCTTCTAAATTCCCCAATTGAATGTCTGCAAATTTCCCAATTGATTTCAACCTAAAATTCTTGTTTATAACGTTGGAAATATACAGTTAGAGAAAGGATGACGTGGCGGTTACCAACAGGTTTCAAGTCACCAAACTGATCTATTTAAACGGTTTCTTAAAGTTAAGGTTATAATTTAAACGGTAAAATGTGGTATAGTGATGTAGATAGACGAAGATTTTGTTCAATGACCTATACGGAATTTTTGAGATAGTACGATGATCACCCAGTGCATTTTCCCAAATTAAGTATATATAATAAACAAAATCACAAAGATTGGCTCAATAACCCTCGAAACGTCATTATTTAGTAGTTTAATTTTTTGTTTCTTGTACTTTTGGCTCGGCAGATGGCTCTTTCGGGTCTTCTTCTTGGAGCCCTTATGTTGTTTATTTGTAATTTTCTGCCCTTTTGGCTCTTTAATAAAATTTTCCTTTCTTATCAAAAAAAATGTATATAATAAACAAAGGACACAATAAAGTGATTCCAAATGTTTAGAAGATAGTGTTCAATAGCAAAGGGCTATTTATTTTGAAGGCCATGAAATTTTCGAAACATCTCATAATATGTAAATCAGAAAATAAACACAGCTCATTTGGTAACGACAACTAATCTAATGATCACGGTTCTAATCTCATTCGCTTCATTTAAAAAAAAAAATTAAAAAAAAAAAATACACTTTCTAGTATTTTGAGAAGTGACTCGTATTTAAAACAAATTTTATCTAATACGTTATAGTTTGTCAAGTGCAATACTATTAATTTTTTCCCAATGTTCAAGGATCGCTATTGATGTTTTAATTTTCATATTATTTAATTTAACACTTAAATTATGTTTTGAGCAGAAAATAATACTCCGTAATTGATATAAAAAAAGTTTTGATGAAGGATCATCGATCTATCGACTAATTTTACTTCAGTTTTTCTTGTTATTTGACAAAATTTAACAAACTCATTTGCAATATTTCAGAGAAATGTTTGTATATGTAATTAAACTTCTCTTCTTCATTGGCCACCTACCTAAAAAATAATTTTTTGAATATAATTTAATACTTTTTAAATGTCTTACAAATATAGTTACTTGTAATTATCTACAATAAAAATTAAATACAGTTATAACATCATGTTTCACTTGTAAAATACCCAATTCATAAAACCTAATGTTCTCTCCTTAAAGAAGTTTAGGCCTATAAATGCTCATTACTCAACTACAAATACTAGAATCCATACTCCAACTTTTACTCCCACAGCCCGTAATTGGGAGGATCGTCGAGGACCATGGTCGGGCTACTACGTGCTAGTTTGATCTACTTGAAATCCCTCCATCTACACCAATACTTAATATTTTTGTACTTTTAAAAAATTAGAGTCAAATCCTAAATAAAATTACTATTCTATTGTCACAACTATTGTTAATCAAGCAAGCCAATTACCATATTTTTATTCAAGTTGTGATTAAAAGTCTTATAATTAGTTAATCCAATAACAAAAATTACATTGAAAATATAATCTGGTATTGGATGGTGAAAAAAAATTAGTTATCCCCCACATAGAAAAATGTATGAACCAAAAGTGGGGTTTTATATAAGGCTCAAAATAAAATTAATTTAATATACATTGTTTATGGTAGGCTTAAATGTTTCGAAGCACCTAGTGTGCCCCGATATCATTTGGAGCTCACCAAATTTAATAAGAGTTTGATATATATAATAGAGGTTTTTTAAGTTGGATAACAATAGCAAAACGCTAAAAGAGTACTGCACTTAACTCTTGTTTAATCATATTTGATAACAAAAATGTGTTAATAGACATTGTACATTTAAGAGTCCTGTTATTTCTTCATGGAACATTGCAAACAAACTTTTTAAGTGAGTTATGTTTAGGATGTTTTATCATATTTGAAAAATAATCGAGAAAGGTTTACGATCATAACAGAGCGAGGATACAACACCCTTTTATTATGATTGTTGAGTCAAAATGTTACTATATCAATTTCTTATTATGCAAACCTTATGAAACCTTCGAGAGCCATTTTGCATATCTATATCAAGAAGTCCTGTTTTATTTCTTTTTTTTTTCTACAGGAGAAATTTAGTAGCTTCGGTCGAACCAAGGGACGTGTTAATGTATCCGAGCATGGGCGGAGCTATAATGCACCGAGCGGGTTCATCCGAACCCGCTGAATTAGAGAAATTTTAATGTATTTTTAGCCTTATTTAGTTTTATAAACCTGCTGATTTTGCATACAAACATAACTAAATTCTAATTATGAACCCACTCGAAAAATTAACTAGCTCCGTCCTTGTATCCGAGTTAGTTTTCTTTTATATCATGTGGGCAATAAAATTAGTTACATGACAACTAGACTGTATAAGAAGCCACAAGTGTGACCAAAACCTTTTATTACACATTTATATAAGATCGAGAGATACCCTTAAGGCATGTTTTGTTTGTTAAACATAGAAGAATCAATAAATTAAACGGAAATATCAGTAGCGAGAAATGGAGAAGAGATAGATAGGCAAATATTTTCATACAAAAAGTAAAACAGGAGGAGTTTCATAAGGTTAAGGATGGGGGTCATGTTTTTGTTCACCTTTTCCCTTTAAGTCTATCTTACAATAGACGCATAAAGTCATCACACATTTTTGTTTCTAGAAAATAAAATAAACAAAAGCCACAAGGAAAAGGACCCCTTCTTAATCAGACGTTTTGCACGAAGGCAGCAGCGACTAACCCATGGCATACTTCTGAGTCCAGCTCCGAGCAGTAGTCTCGTACTTGTTCCTGTCTGTCTTGTACATGTGAGCAATCTCTGGCACTAAAGGGTCGTCTGGGTTTGGGTCCGTCAACAGAGAGCAAATCGACAACAACACCTGATAATTCAACCCCATCATCGTCATAATATTCTTGGCAAAAAAAGACAGCAAAAAGGAACATTTTTTATGCAAAAGAGTACCAAACAACTTTTTTTGTGTGTGTATTTATTTTGTTCATTTTCATTGTTATGGATGAATGAAGCTTTTTGTTTGAGTCCACAAAATTCTCAATATTTACTTATGCATAGGTCGAACTGGGTTGTAGTTTAGCCAAAATATGGTCAAACGGGAAAGTCAACCCAAAGTCTTTCTTTAATGCATACTATCCCTCAAATAGTTTTTTTTTCCTCATTCTTGACTTTTTAATGTAAGGGTTAATTCTTGATTCTTCAACTATCGACAACACCTGAAAATCTCAAACAACTAACATTTGTAACAATTGAGTAGTATAATAACCTTGGAAATGGTCAGAGCTGGGCTCCATTGTTCCTTCAAGATATCAAGGCAAATGCTGCCGTTGCTGTTAATGTTCGGATGGAAAACCTTTGTCCTGAAAGCTACCTGCAAAAGGGTAAAAACTCAAGTTATGTACAATGGCAATATTTGTCGCATAAGTTGGGTCCTTTTTGAAAACAGGAAGAACATAAGCTATTTAATGCAGGTAAACAAAATGCTTCACCAACGTGAAACTGTATGGATCCAAAGTTATTAAAACAATACAATCACTAGACTACTCGAGATATTCGAAGTTTCATCTTTAATTTAGCATCTCGTTTACTTCTCTGACTAGTTTTTTTGGGGGGTGGTGGAAAGGGTGTTGTATAACTCCTTTGTTTCTTCCATTAACACATCTAGGCATATCGTTTGTAACATATGCTTCATAAAAGTAAAAAAAGGTTGTTTCGCTAATGAAAGTAAAATAACATGTCAAACAATAAGTTCTCGCAATCGAAGTGACCCTCTACCGAGTTGGAACATAGTACTTTGTGGGAGAAAAGACAATAGATACTCTGAAAAATAGTTAGAATAACATATAATTCAAGCATGTAAAAATTACGCATCAAACTCATTCTTCAAATGACTGTACCTTAGGTGGCTTAAATGGATAATCTGGAGGGAAATGAATGGTAACTAGAAACACTCCACCGGCATAAGGACTGTCAGGAGGACCCATAATAGTAGCTTGCCAGTGAAACATATCTTCTGCCACTGGGCCTAACATCACACCCACAAAACTATGATAAAGTAAATGACGAATTTATGACGACCATATTTTCTTACGACGAACACCAGCAGATGTAAAAAAAAGATGGATGCATGTCCTAATCTGTTTTATTAAGCAAATCTTATTGCATATATACGTATCTTCTAAGTACACCACATTGCAACATATACATTGATTTAAAATTTAAATAGAAAAATATGCAATTGTTGACAACATTGTTAGTATGGTCACAAATAAACACATGTATACAAGTAGATACGATTACAGAAAACGGATATACACTTGCATCTAAGGACGGTCTTAAATTAGTTGGTTGTATGTGATGTTTCACACTAGCAGATACTTAAAGTAGTTCGTCTTTACTATAACTTAATAAATCCTCAAACCACCATATTTGCAGTAAGCAACACTTAAGAATAGACGTTAATAGTGACCATAGTATTTTACCCAAGATTCTTTTAAAACGGCAAACTTAAACTTAAGTTACTTAACATTACATTTTCTTCTTATTTTATTGTTCTCCTTTTATAATCATGCTACTAACTATAACCGACTAACTGTCAACTTACCTAAAGTTATTTAAGAGAAATCATTAGAAAGAAAGACCCTTCAACAGTTACGGTCTCACCAAAGAAAAGTTGACTAAAACAATAGCTCAGAACAATTAATCAGCTGAAAAGGAAAACCAAAACGATTTCATACATATCACAAATGAATTAGCAATTATGTCCTCTTACTTTATAACTCACTGTTTTACAACAAGTATCTAAGCTTTTTGAGAGGATGAACGGAGAGATGGAACTATGAACAAATTTTACGAAACCCAATTCTGCAAAATTCTAAAGACCTCCTAAAATATGCCCCAATCTCAATAAGTTACAATCAGAAACACTTCTTCGTGAAGGTAAAGCTACTACGATCACCAAGGATCTGATATAGAAACTTACATCTCGGGTAAATAGCCTAACTCAAAACCAAATTTCACAAGTTCATCTCCTACTTTAATCTTTAATCTCCTAAACTACAAAATCCTTGGGTACCCAAAAAACGAACATTTTCACCAAAAAATCAATCATCTTTCTCGCAATTTACACACATAAACAAAAAAAAGCAAGCAACTTTCAACATAAACAACCAAGATCAAACCAAACCCATATCGAAAACACGAAAAAAAGAAGATCATATACCAGCGCTGCAAGAGGTAGGAGGATCTTTCTGAAGATCCTTGAGTTCTTTCAAGATCCGCTTCGAAGCCATCCTAAACCAAAAATAACGTAATATTTTTACACAAACCCTAACTCAAACGAGAAAATTGGATGAAAAATTATCAAGATTTGAAGAAATGAATTTGAAAAGAGGAAGAGGAAAAGAAGGGTAATTTGGTCATTATTTTTTACCTCGAAGATCCTCTCCCACCTCTGATTATTCTGAGTCTGATGAGAAATCGGAGGAGGTCTTTCTATGGTGCTTTCAGAATTTACTTTTATATAGATATTTTCTTCTTTTGGATTGTTGATATTTTGGTCCTTGAGTTTTGAGTATGTTTACTTTTGGGCATATTTTGAAAAAGTTGGACGTTTCGTTATTCCAACTGATACGGTCGGGTTTTGTTAACCCATCACTAATAGGTAAGAAAATCTTTAAACATAATATGCACACACAAATTGTTTTAAACCCATCGGGCCCCACCATACTCGAGAAACAGACTAAATTTAAATCGACAAACCAAGCAAGTGACGTCGATTCATCCAACTCTTCAATTGAGACTGGTCCTACATATGGTTGTTGTAACGAGTTTCTTGTGTAAGGAATGATATGTTAGAGGATAGTCTTTATTGGTTAGCTGGTCTAAAAGATCTAAATATCCGACTAGCTAAAATTACTAAGCTACTAACCAAAGATAATCGCCAAGAAAAGATAGAAACATGTGATGACTAAATAATCAACATAAAACATCATCAACAATTAAGGTGCATATACCCTCTTATAATACCCTTTTCAGAATGTCATACGCTAAATCAACACTTATAAGATGTAGTCTTTAAGGAAGACTTTATGTCAGTAGATCGGATTAGAGGTTGAGTAATAACGTTGATAAGAATTTGATAAATATTCTCCAACAACATTAAGATGGTGTTTGTTTTTTAAGAGGTAAAACCACTTATGTCTTTTACCACCTCTTCTGAAAATTATTTTCTGAAGGGACTCCCATTTAAGAAAAAAGTCTTTATCGAAGCACTAGCAATTTAAAACTTGCTTAGTCACAATGAAAATAATGTCTCAATTTGACCAGTAATCGGGTTATTAGGTTGTCTTACATTTAATTTTCTCTTTTACTCTAATAAAAAGTAACAGGTTGCCGAAAATTTGGACATTTGACATGCTCATTTCTTCGTCATGTGTCCCCGACTTATCAACTATGTATATGTATAGCCTAATTTCCTAATTTATTTAATGTTGTTTAGTCAAATCTTAATCATGAATATAACACGTCAACAATGTAGTATAGTGATAAATTATTTGTTTAGCGTTTATGAAAAGTTATCAAAAAAATAAAAGTAAAAATAGTTGATTCCATAAATAGTTTTTCTAATATGTATACTAAGACACGTATATACTGACATTAAATTAACTTAAAAGTTCTTCGTAAAATGTAAAAATCATTTCCGTAACTTCCAACTTTTTTTTTGTGATGCATTTTTCAGTATATAAGAAAAACACATTTTAGAAAATCTATTAATAAATCCATTTTTAAGTTTATTTAAATCTCGATACGCCTAAACTAATGAAATATCTGGAAATTTTCCAAAAGATATCGTTTTACTTTGCAATCAAAAAATTTAAAGAATAATTAGTAAATAAATGTGAAAAAATAAGAGTAAATTGTAATTTTTGTCCCTCGAAAATTTTTAATTTGTCGATTTCGTTCTTAAACGTTTTTCACAATTTTTGTCCATAACTTGTTATTATTCCGGTTTCTTGTCCTTTCATCAAGTTACAGTTAGCTTACCGTTAAATATTAACTGAGCTAACTGAAATGACCATAAATGAAATTTTAATTTTCTTTTATTTATTTTAATTATAATATATATATGATAGTGTTAGTAGGTGATGGCTTATACTTATAGCCTATCAAACCTAACATTTGGGTTCGGCCCACTGAATCTCAATCTGACAAAAGGACCTGAACACGGAACGTGAGCCCGACACCCAGAAGCCCCGCGACCAGGTAAAATGGCCCCGACACCCGGCCCCGTGTCCGGGTAAAATGGGCCCGGCACCCGGCCCCGTGTCCGGGTAAAATGGCCCCGTGTCCGGGTAAAACGGCCCCGTGTCCGGGTAAAATGGCCCCGGCACCAGGCCCCGTGTCCTGGTAAAATGGCCCCGGCACCAGGCCCCGTGTCCGGGAATTTGGCCCCGGCACCCTAGCCTTGGCCCCGTGTCCGGCATTTAGGCCCCGACACCCGGCACTTAGCCCCACGTCCGGGAATCCGACTCCGTGTCCGGGAATTTGGCCCCGTGTCCGGTAGCTTGGCCCCAGCGTCCGGCGCCCGTGGCCCGGTGTCCGGCACTCGTATCCCGGCGTCCGGCACTCGTGGTCCGATGTCCGGCACTTTGGTAGCACTTACGCCTAGGCTGTCACTCATGCTTTTGGCCCGGCACTCCAGAGCCAATACTTATACCTTGTATCTAATATGTACCGTATTTCTCCAAACCAACACTAATGCCTTGGGATTCATCTCATAGTATCATACTCCTAACATCCTACCAGTCAGACACTCAAGCCTAATCATTGAGTGTAACCGTCAAAGCATTAATAAAGTTATATAATGATATGGACGTTATCTGTATCTTTAATACCCGATGGAATCCTATTGATGAGTCATAAATGGTCATCATGGTCATACGTTGTTGATACCTGGTAGTGTTGGGTATAAATACTCCACACTTCAGGTTTTGGAGGCCATCTTCTCTACTCTCATACTTGCACACAGTATCTCTTGACCGGAATACCTATACACTTCCCGCAGTAAACATATTCCGATCATCTTTCTCCAACCAGCCACTTGACCACCTTAGGCTCGCCAAGAGCTTGATAGGTTCGCACTGCTAAGCAGGAGGTCAAGGGGTTGAATCCCAAACACCCAAGTTACTGAGCCTGTCAATCCTTGCTCTAACAATATATATATATATATATATATATATATATATATATATATATATATATATATATATATATATATATATATATATATATATATAGGGAGAGGTTCGTATAAACCAAAACTTAAAGTAAAATAAGTAAAAAAATATGAAAAAATAATTTATTATATTTGTAATTTTGTATTATGTTTATTTATTCAATTATAACAATTTTTAAAAAAGCAAGTTTTGATATGCATCAAAATATTTGTTGTTTAGGGATTGTGCATCAAATTCTTTATTTTTGTGCAGTAAATATTTAAATTTGATGCACAACGGTAAAACTACCCATTTTATGATGTACAACAAAACTTCGTTTTTTAAAGTTTGAGATATGGTTAAAATGAACGATAATCCAAAATATCTAACGTTATAAATTATTTTTTAATTTTTTTTTACTTATTTTACCTTAAGGTTTGTTTTACAAGAACCAACCTATATATATATATATATATATATATATATATATATATATATATATATATATATATATATATATATATATATATATATATATATATATATATATATATATATATATATATATATTATTTTTTGTAATAATCATATGTTCTTTTTCGCATACAAAATCCATATTTAAAATCACATTAAATTTTTCATATATGTTTTTCGATGACTATCCATCACCGTCGAGCATCGTCGCCGCCACCACTACCTTCTCCGTTGAAATCATATTTGACGTAAAAACTTAAATTTTGTACCGCCTCCATGCAAAACATATGTGATTTTTAAAAAACGTAAATTTTGTAGGTCGAAAAACCTAAAAAATGTATGTTTTTAAATCACATATGATTTTCAACGGAGATGGTGGTGTTGGCGACGACAATGATCGACGGTGACGAATGATCGTCGAAAAATATGCGAAAAATTAAATGTGATTTTAAATATAATTTTTGTATGCGAAAAAACACATGATTTTTACCAAAATAAAATTAAAATTAAAAAAAATATATTAATTAATTATTAATTAAAATAAATAAAAGAAAATTAAATTTACATTGTTTGTCCTTTCAGTTAATTCAGTTAACATTTAACGGTAAAAACTAACTCTAACTTGACGGAGGGAAAAAAAAAACAAAAATTAATAAGTTGTGGATAAAAATTGCGAAAAATAAAGTTTAAAGACGAAATCGACGAATCAAAATAACAAAAATCGCAATTTACTCTATAACAAACAAATAAACTTTTAAAAAAGTTTTAATTAGGGCTGTGCATGAGCCGGTTTGGACCAGTTTAAGCCTAAACCCGAACCCAAACCGAAATTTCGGTTTGTAAAAAAGAAAAACCGTTCGGTTCGGTTTTTGAATGGGTTCGATTTTTTCGAATTCGGTCTTTTTAAGGTTCGATTAGAGATTTTTCCGGTTTTTTGAACAAATGTAAATGTGACCATCATATTTGTGTTGTTAATGAAGATGCCTAAAGAAGTTTAATCTAATGATATTTTATATGTACCGAATACACTAGCATAATGAACTCGTATAGAAACCAAATGGTATATGAAATCTTTTTTGTTATGGTTATTTCTTTATTTAACTTATTACTGCGCGCGTATTACATAACATATATATGTGTTTCCTTATTTCAAATATTGAAACAATATTAACTATGTAGGTTATAGCATTTGTTTTGGGTATATATTTAGTGGTAACATAGCAACATTGATGTGTTAATATTGTTTAGTTTCTTTACCACTTACGGTCTTAAACCAACCAAATAGTACAAAATTATCATAATAATGCTGAGTATATTAGTTTTTCTTATATATCTATTTATATATAAAAAAGTTATAACTTAAAATTATTCGGTTTGGTTCGGTTTTGAACGGTCCGGTTTCAACTAAAGACCCAAACCAAACCAAAAAACCGGTTTCTCCAAAATGTAAAACCGAAACGTCGGTTTTACGGATTGGTTCGGTTTTTTAGTTTGGTTTTTTCAGTTTTTTCGAGGTTTCGGTTTCTACTCACCCCTAGTTTTAATATCACAATTAAGTTATCATTTTCTTTTAAAAAAACAGCTAGCTTACTGACCCGTTATGCAAATAACCATATCGAAAATAATATATGCTAAACAAAGAACATAACATATATAGAAAGATTAATAAAAAGCTATTTTTCATGTAGACAAAATGTTATAAAATATTACGCTTTTTCGTTTATACGTAAGTGACTTTATCTCCAAATTTATGTCATTAGTTTCTAAGAAATAAATTTGGAGTTAAATATGAGATTATTATTTCTAACTTCAAATATATCATATATCTATCGACGATTTTTGTAAGGTAATTTGTGCATGTGTTTCAAGATGTTTTCAAAGTTAGAGAAAAAAAAACTAAAGATAAATAAACATACAATACGTATTGTATTTTAACAATGTGACATGAACAAAAAACAATCAATATATGTGTTCATTAACTTTACATCAGAACAACATATGCAAATGCATATGTTTTGTGTTATGAATCAAAAATCTACCAAACCCCATATCGACTAACTGTAGCTACGGTAATTATTTGATAGTCGACGTGTTAAAGAAAATAAAAAAGAAAATAAGGTTACAAATTAAGGACCAAAAGGTGGTTAAGGACAAGAGCGTGTGCTCGTTAACAAACCTTAGAGCACCCGGAGTGGGGGGGTTGTGGGGCTCGTTGTCGCCTCACAACGACCGTTGTGGTCGTTCTCCACTCCGGGTGGCTTCGTTCTGGATCTTCGTTCTCGGATTCGTTACCACCACAACGATCCGTTATGGTTTTTTTTTTTTTTTTTTTTTTTTTTTTCTTTTCTTCTTTTTCTTCTTTTTCTTTTCTTCTTTCTCTTCCTTTTTTCTTTTCTTCCTTCTCTTCTTTTTTCTTGTTTACAAATAGATCGTTTTTTTTTTTTTTCTTTGTTTGCAGCTATGGAGGCTGAGGGGAGGGAAGGGAGGGATGGAGGGAGGGAGGTGGAGTTATTTTTAGGGTTTGTTGGGTTTTTATATATGTTTTAAAATTTTTAATATATGTTTTAAAATTTTGTCCTAATGTTTTTTTTAATATATGTTTTAAAATTTTTGATATATTAAAATTTTTAATATATGTTTTAAAATTTTTAATATATGTTTTTTTTTATATATATGTTTTAAAATTTTTAATATTTTTAGAGTTTTTTTTTTTAATATTTTTAGAGTTTTTAATTATTGTATTGTGTTTTTTTTTTAATTATTGTATTGTAATTTTTTTAATTATTGTATTGTATTTTTATTTTAATAAATGTATTATTTATTTTATTTAAATCTTTTAAGAAAAAAAAAAAATTAAACTCCCACAACCCTCCCTATCATAACAACCCCACAATTTCACAACCCTCATTCTCACTGCCACGTCATCACCTTTTTCCCCACAACCACCCACAACCCTCATTGTCACTCATTATCACTCCGGGTGCTCTTACAATTAAACATTTCATGCGTAATTAGAGGAAAACCTTATTAAAAGTAAAATAATTATAATATATACAAAACTAAAAACATGATTTTTTTACTAATAATTTATATAAAACAAAAAGTCTAATATTTAAAATATATATGTTTTGTACCTTTTTAGATATTAATTAAAATGGAAATGTTAGATTATTTAAAGTAGAAAGGTTAATTAGTTTTATTTGAATATTAATAGTTATAAAGGTAAATATTTTAAGGTAAAAGGGTTAAAATAAAATTAGTAAATAATGTGACATTATTGAAATGATTTTTTTAGAAAGGCAAATGTTAGTGATTCGGGGTCACATGCGACCCACGAACCATACACCAAAGTTAGTTATAAATCACCTAATAATCACCTAAGGAGGGACCCCGGAGGCTCGAACCTAAGACCTCCCCTAGGGGGGGGGGGGACAACCTCCTACCAATAGGACAAACCCCATTGGCTATTGAAATGATTTAATGTTATAAATTAAAGTTAAATCTCATCTAATAATATTACTTTGACATATGACAATTTAACTCCCTCTTTTATTATATCTTTAATATATAATAAAAGATGGGCCTTAAATGGCACATGACGAAATAAGGTCCATTGGATAGGTTTACTTCTTTGATGTCAACCGTTAGATCATATTGATGATTTCGTCAAAGATTATTTTTATTTTATATCCTCTTACAATACATAATTACATTATCTCTTTTCCTTTCATCTCCACTAAAATAAAAAACATAATTCTAATATACTTATAGAATCGTTCAATTTGGACTGTGATTTACGTTATTATTATTCTAAAATATGTTATTACAAAACATCAAAATATGAAATGTATATGTTATTATAACTATAAATATCAGTATAACATTATTTTCTCTTCTAAAATATTTTAATACAAAACATTAAAATATGAAATGTATATGTTATTATAACTATAAACATCAGTATAACATTATTTTCTCATAACAGCTTAAAATCTACATAAACATAAAATTTACGATTCAATTTTATTTTTTTCCGTGTCATCGCGGGACAATAATCTAGTATATATATATATATATATATATATATATATATATATATATATATATATATATATATATATATATATATATATATATATTTACATATATACTAATACCATAAATATTTACATATGATGAATACTAAACGATAACCTTAAAGTTGATAGGCCACTAGAAACGAGTAAACAACAATAATAATAGAATATGGATTGTTTAAATGTTAGCATACTAGATTATTGTCCCGCGATAGCGCGGACAAAGTAAAACTTTATTGTAAATTGTATGTTTATGCAGATTTTTAATTATTATTAGAAGACAATGTTACACGTATAATAACATATATATATACCTTTATGTTTATACAGATGTTTATAGTTATAGTAACATATATACCTTTACGTTTATAACATACAAACCTTTACGTTTATACACATGTTATGATCTTTTGTTTTAGGAGATTTTAGAATAACAATAAGGTAAATAATAGTTAAAATTGAGCGATTTTATAAGTAAATTAGAATTATGTTTTTTTATTTTAGGGGAGATAGAATTAAATAGATAATGTAATTATGTATTGTAAAAGGGTATAAAATGAAAATAGTCTTTGATGACATCATCAATTTAATTTAACGGCTCAGATCAAATATGTTAATCCATCTAGGGACCTTATTTCGCCATGTGGCATTTAAGGCCTCTCTTTTATTATATACTAGATTATTGTCCCGCGATAACGAGGATAAATATAGACAAAAATAAAATCGTAAACTTTATGTTTATGTACACGTTAAAAATAAATATGATGCACTGAATACAAAATCCATATGTGGTTTTTGGAGACGAATAACACTAGGAGAAGAGTGAGAGGTACAAAAAGTCCTATGTAAATATATAATAAATATGAGGAAATTAACACTCAAATCTAAATTTAGTGAAAAATGAGTAAAATGTAATAGAAGATTTTAATGGTTAAATATATGAGTAAACACCCGACCGAGTTGAGAGTTCAAGGCTGGTGGGACAAATAACACCATGACAAGATATAAAGGTGCAAAAGATATAGCTTTACGTTTATTCACGTGTTTAAATATTTTGAATTAGAAGATTTTAGAATAACTATAAGGTAAATTATAGTCGAAATTAAGCGATTATATAAGTAAATAGGATTAACAAAATGGGAGAAGAGACGTTTGTTTTTTTATTTAAGTGAAAATGAAATTAAATAGATAATGCAATTATATATTGTAATAGGGTGTAAAATGAAAATTATATTTGTTGACATCATCAATATCATCTAACGGCTGAAATTAAAGAAGTTAATCAATCTAAGGGGCCTTATTTCGTCATGTGGCGTTTAAGGCCCATCTTTTATTATATATTAAAAATTAAAGATTAAAGATATCATTATTTTATTCTCTTTATTTTTCATTTTTTTCTTTGAATTTTAAGTTTTATTTTTGATTAAGCTATGAAATTAGATAAATAACTCTTTATTTTGATTAATTACTAAAGTTTAATTTTAGTTTGTTTTTTGATTACGTTTATTTTATTTTCCATTTTTTGTTTTAATTTTTTTTGTTACACTATCAAATAAAATATTTACGAGGTTATTTGTTGATTTTTAGTTTTACCTTTTCTCCTTTGTTTAAGCTTTAAATAAATTAGTTATGCATTCATTTTAAGTAATTTTATGTTTTGATGTTTAAATTTTTCTTTTTATGTTGCTCTATTAAATAAACTAGTAGAAAATCCGCTCGATGCAGCGGGACAAAAAATTAATGAGCAATAATATTATATTAATGTATATTATGTCGTTTCGGGTATAAGATTAATATATAGAAAATTGCACTAACTTTAAATTAATGTTAAAATTGAATTTAAATATTTAGAGAATAAATATGAACTAATATATATTTGAAAACTTTAATAATTGTTAGGGAAAGTTATGTTGACAATTTAATAATTACAATAAAATGAAAGGACATTCAAATCATTTTTTTCTTAATTTTCAAAACTTTAAATGTTCTATATATAGTATAGATAAAGTAATTACATTTTTTTTTCACAATCTATTATATAAAGTCCATTATTTCATATAATTTTTCTAATTACCACAACTAATTATGCTTTATATATTTTTTTTCTGGAAACAAAAATCGCGGACAAACAATATAGTTTCAAAGAAATATGAATATTTTACTAATTTAATATAAAGATTTTACTTTAATTTAATTTTAACTAAAATCCAACGTATAAGAATAAAAAAAATACATAATCATTTCTAAAAGTAGCAAAAAGAAAAAGTTGTCTAATAAATACGCGTCAGTTATTTCAGTCATTCAATTCCATCCCCACCGATAATCCAATTCTCCTCCAACTCAAAAAAACAGAAAATGGAACAACAACAAGTGATGAACAAACAGATAATTTTTAAGAATTATGTCAATGGGTTTCCTAAGGAATCCGACATGCCACTCAATTCATCTGCAACAATCAGTTTGAAGCTTCCAGAAGGTTCTAATGGTGTTCTTGTTAAGAATCTTTATTTGTCGTGTGATCCGTATATGCGCGCTCGAATGAACGATTCTAAAGACAGCTATGTTAATTCATTCACTCCTGGTTCGGTACGTGATTATTTATGTTTTAATTGTATTTCTTTGTTTATTATTAGAGTGTTTGGATGAATGGGAATTAATTGTGATTATTTCATTAGTGATTGATGGTTTTAATATGGGCTAATTGTTTGGAAATGGATCGAATTTTACATCCAAAACTACTGTATGCATCCATTTTTAAATTGGTCTATTGTATGTATCTAACTTTTAAAAATCGATATTTTAAATATCCAACCAATGAAATCTTAGCAAAACAATGATATGGCAACTTACGTGGCACGTTATATGGATGACACGTATTGTTGAATACATATAATAGCAGATTTTTGAAAGTTGGATACATTCAATAGAGATTTTTGAAACTTAGATACATATAATAGACCAATTTAAAAATGAATGCATACAATAGTTTTTGATGTAAAGTTCGATGCATTTCCAAACAATTAGCCCGTTTTAATAATAATGAATTATATATAGGGTTTTGATTAAATCCAGACTTATTTTTAGGAACAAAGTAGGTGGTTGGTCGTTTACAAACTGGAGTATTTTTTTTTCCCTTCATTTCAAAACCACAAGAATTATAAATGGTGTAAATGAGCCGTGCTTTGCTTGTTCCTAACCTTAAATCGTTATGAGCCTTACATATTAGAGGCTCGAACTCGATCTCAGTTCGTTTAGATAAAAAGTTTATATTATTTTATGTATATAATAGGTTTCTTTATTTAATTTGTTGGTATAAATATATAACAAATTTTGTCCGTTTTGCTATTGTGTGTATCAAACTTTTAGAATATCTATTGTATGTATGAACTTTTATTTTCTTACATATGATGTAACGAACCGATTTTTTATTGACGTGTAACCGGTTTAAAAATTCGGTTCTTACATAATTTGTGAGAAAATAAGAGTTGAATACACACAATAGAGTTTATGAGAATTGGATACACATAATAGCAAAACTTATAAAGTTAGTTACACTTTCATGCACTTAGACATATTTTAAATTGTTAGGATATAAGTTTATGAGAATTGGATACACACAATAGCAAAATTTACAAAGTTTGTTACGAAGAATATGGCTCATCTTATGTGTGGCCATATGAGATGGAGCTGCCAGAGAAGACGAGAGGGTAGTGGCATACGGTTTGCTGGAGAAAACTATGAGGGGTGTGTGTTATCTTTAAAAGCACATCATTTAAAAACACAATATTAAAATATAAATAATTTTGTTTGGGACGGTTTCTTTATATAGTTTTGAAAAAGTGAAAAATAAATAAAGAACATGATTTGGCAAATCTTTCTAGGAACCACCATGAATAAGTAAATAAGTTTCCAAGAAATATCAGTTTGGCTAAAAACTCGTTAAATAAAATATAATTATATTTAACTTGGGATTAAAATTTAATTTTAGCATGCGAGACATAAGATTCATGCTCATTTTACCTATCAAGATATACTAGAAAGACAGTGGAGTATGTCACCATCCATTGATCTTGACATTGCTAAGTATGTATGTCCTCCTGCGATGAACTTATTATTGTAGGCGAGCGATTTACTATTTCAGCTTGTGGTGACATGTACCCTAAATTATTTATCTTGCAGCCTATAGTAGGATATGGAGTAGCTAAAGTTGTGGATTCTGGGTATTCGAACTTGAAGAAAGGGGACTTAGTTTCGGGAATGACTGGATGGGAGGAATACAGTGTTATCACAGCTCCAGAAACTCTTATCAAGATTCAACATACTGACGTGCCTCTTTCCTATTACACAGGAATTCTTGGTCTGTTTTATGTTTATCTAGTTTTTAGTAGAACTTATAGAATGCTTTATTTGTTTTACCTTTTTCTTTTGATTGTATATTTATAGGTATGCCTGGTATGACCGCTTATGTTGGTTTCTATGAGATTTGTGCTCCAAAGAAAGGAGAGTATGTTTATGTTTCAGCCGCTTCTGGTGCGGTTGGTCAGCTTGTTGGGCAGTTTGCAAAGATGTCAGGATGCTATGTTGTGGGGAGTGCCGGAACAAAAGAAAAGGTTGGTGCTCTTAAAAATTTAACATTGTTACGGATTTCGACTCATATGATTGATTAGAGGTCGCAGTTTTACCCCATTATATTGAAATGGGTAATTTCCGATTTAATTTTATTAATACATAGGTAAAGCGGGTTGTAAAACTTGCTAAAAGTTAAATGAGTTGAACAGGTCAAAAGTACCAACATAAAAATGTGTCCGACATGACTCTTGCTAAATGGGGCATACAAATAACAACTTTAACCCGTTATCCAACTTGCCCGACCCACCACTTCAACATTTGCTTAACCTCCTTTAAGAGCGCTCGCTGTCATAACACGGTTTTTCCCGGTGTTATGGCCACGTCAGCATAACTCAGCCCATAATATAACACCAGAAATACGTTACTCATATTATTTGTAATACATTAAATAATAAAAATAACTTATTTTTAAAAACAAAATACATGAATAAAGTTAAAAAGATTACATTAAAATAAAAACCGTAATTAAAACATACATAATTAAAATAGATAAATAAAATCAACGTGGGTAACGATAGTCATCATCAAGTCTCGCAATGTGTTCAACGAGATCGCTTCGAAGACAATGGTGTGTATCACGATCTCGTATCTCTTTCATAACTCGGATTGGATGTTGACACCTTTCCTGGGTTCGTTGTTCTTTTGGTATTGGAGTATAGTATTCCTCGCAGTCGCTGATATTAGCTGCATTGTCTTCAATAACCATATTATGCAATATGATGCAAGTATACATGACTCTCTTTAACTTGTTTACCTCGTAGTATCTTGCGGCAGTTTTTAAAACCCAAAATCGACCTTGTAGCACGCCAAATGCTCTTTCAACATCTTTTCTTGCAACTTCTTCAAAATTTTTTGAACTTTTTTCGTTTTTCGTCTGGTGAATGAGAAAATGATTTGACACAAGTCGCTCACTCTTGATAGATTCCGTCTGCGAGGTAATAGCCTTTTTCATACGAAGTGTTGTTTACCACAAAATGAGAAGGTGGAGTGTTGTCGTGGAGGAGTTCCCTAAATAGAGGCGAGACGTTCAAAACATTGATGTCGTTGTTAGAGCCCGCGACACCAAAATAAGCATGCCAAATCCACAAATCATATGAGGCAACCGCTTCAAGCATGACAATTGGGTATCCATGATCACCTCGTGTGTATTGGCCCTTCCATGCGTTTGGATAGTTATCCCATGCCCAATGCATACAATCAATACTCCTAAAGCATCCAGGGAACCCATGTCTTTCTTCATGTTTTGCATAAATACGTTGAATATCGTCTTGTGTTCGCTTTCTTAAGCAAACGTTTTTATATAAATCGATAACACATTTACAAAAGTTATCTAAAGCCTCATTTGATGTAGATTCCGCCATGTGTATATATTCATCAAATGCATCGGAAGTGATTCCGTATGCTAAAAGACGCATGGCGGATGAACATTTTTGTATAGCGGTAAAACTTTGTTTGCCCGTAGTATCTAATCGGGTTGTAAAATATTTAAAATGACTAGGAAGAGGTACTTGAGAATAGTTAAGAATGGCGTCAACTATTCGGAGAAATAGCGGCTTTCTCATCCGGTATCTTCGTCTGAACTGCTCCGGTGTGAAAATGCATCCTTCGTTGAAATAGTCTGCCATAAGTCGTTCGTTTGCTGCTACTCGATCTCTTCTTATGAATCTTTCACCCCGAGGGTTTAAGCTTTCGATAGCTTCGTCTTCATCGTAATAAGTCTTTCCGGCAATCTTCGCCATCAGGAAAATTGTCTCATCATCAGAAGAGTCGGAACTTAATAAGTCTTTCCGGCAATCTTCGCCATCAGGAAAATTGTCTCATCATCAGAAGAGTCGGAACTTGACAAATTCATTTTGAAAGACATTTTTTAGATAAGTAGATTGTGGTTTTTTGAGTTTTCAAGTTTGGTATTTATAGAAAAATAGTTAAAGGTTTAAGAAAGAAAAAAAATAAAAAAATTTCAAACGGCTATATTAACGGCTACTTTTTCAATTTTTTTTTTTAAATCCAACGGTATTATTATAAAAAAAATAAAAAATAATAACGTTAACGCGCGTTGCGTATGTAACCCGGCCGTCATGGCGACGCCTATAACGCCGGCGGCCAGCCATGGCGGCGTTATGGGTGTGTTTAACGCGGTGGATAACACCACCGCTGCGAGCCCTCTAAGTAATTAGCTAGGTTACCTTCTGTTCTGCTCCTACTTACTATTAAAGCATCATTACCGACCATGTTCTTCAAATGAAGATATTTATGGTGATGTCACAGCCTCAATCATTACGGATATTATTTGATTTTTTGTTAATTTTGTGTTTGCCTTTTATCCTCCAAGGTTGAGTTGCTGAAGAATAAATTTGGGTTCGATGAGGCTTTTAACTACAAGGAAGAGCAGGATCTAGATGCAGCTCTAAAGAGGTTAGCCAAAACATAGATGTCAGCTGTCAACCAAGATAACGCCAAGGGTTATTAGATTAGCTTTTTGATATGTTTTATTTTATGTTAATATGTTAGGTACTTCCCGGATGGAATTGATATTTACTTTGAGAATGTTGGTGGAAAGATGTTGGAGGCAGTACTTTCGAATATGAGATTAAATGGTCGGATATCAGTTTGCGGGATGATCTCACAGTATAATCTAGAGCAAGGAGAGGGGGTGTGTAACCTATTTTACGTGGTAACAAAACGTCTTCTTATGAAAGGGTTCATTGTTGGTGATCACTATCACTTGTATTCAAAGTACATGGAAATGGTTATACCATTGATAAAACAAGGGAATATATGTTACATAGAAGACATTGTGGAGGGGCTTGAGAGTGCACCTGCAGCTTTGATTGGACTGTTTTCGGGCAAAAATGTTGGCAAGCAAGTGGTGGTTGTGGCTCGTGAATGAGATCTTTATTATGTGCAATATGCTATGAATTATAAAATGGTTTGAATATGCTATAACGTAATTACCTTATATACATTATTGGATGGGACTTTTATCGTGTGTGTTTTTCTTATTGTCGTTTTAAGCCTTAATTGCCGTTCATAACTAAGTTAAAAACAAATCAAGGGTTTGTACATAAGAACATACATGGTTATGCAAACCTCATATATGTGTTAACTGATTTACAAACTCGGTCTTTTACATTTTAATAAAGCCTTTCATTAATGTTTTCTTCAATAAAGTGCGGATTAATTTACGTATGTCTCATTTTTTTTCTTCATGGGAGCTTACTAAGCTATGTTCGAGGACATGATCTCAGGTGGGAATGCTTGGATTATTAGGATTAGGATGGATGGGTAGAAGGGTGTATATAGGCTCGTCGTTCTTGCGAGATAGTTGTCTTTTGCCTTAGGAGTCTTTGGGCTTTCTGCAGGTTGTTCTTTTCGCCTGACTTGTAGGCTTAGTGTTTGGTGTCTTGGGGGACTTTGTTTGGTCCTAGCTTAAGTGCCTTCTTGGTTTTCCTGCGTGTCTCTCTCTTGCTTGTTTCCTTTTTGTTAACCCTTACCCTCTCCTTTGTCACTTACACGTTTTTCCTTTTCTTGTCCCACGTTCTCACGAGCCGGAGATCTCAGTGGAAGCAGCCTCTCTATCCTCGGGTAGATGTGTATGGTTGTCTACATCTCACATCCTTCATGCCCCGTTTTTGACGGAATTGAGTATTGTTGTTGTTGTTACTAGAATAACATCCTTATTATCACAAACTTCATCCAACATGAGTTAAAAATCTAGTAGTTTGAGCTTTAATGAACATCGAATGAGTTGGTCGAACGATACCGTCACGTTGAAACTGCTTATCGGCAATTTGCAAAGGGATTTATATTGGACTAATTGCACTTACTTTCATGGCCGTTATTGCTTGATATTCATTAAGCTTTCCGATTCATACTTAAATAGGGGTGCTTGGTTTAAAATGAATGATTAGAATCACTACTCCCAATTTAGATTATAATGGAGTATTACCTATTATTGCGCAATGATTAATTACAATACAACAAACCAACCTCCATCAATCATTATCATTACCATTCTTCATCCCTTAATACCTCCAACCAAACACATCCCCGAATTGTGTATGTAAAAGTTAGTCGCTTGTAAATTTGTGGCCCATTGTTTCTCCACGTGTTAAAATTGAGTCGGGACAAATATATCATTACAATTTTAAAAGTGAACATTTTTGTATTAAATTAAAACCTACATCATTTACTAAGATAAACATACCTATTCGATAAATAGTTAAAAAGATATGTTAGATTATAAAGAGTTAATTACACGGAAGGTCCTTATCCTATTATTCAAATGACACTTTTCGTCCTATCTTTTGGATAAGTACATGGATAGTCCTTTGTTTGGAATTTCTGCACATGAATAGTCCTTTGGTCCGTTAGGGTTAACTCAATTCTGTTAGTTTAATCAAAATGACCATTTTACCCTTTTTGTCTTATTCGTAAAGGACCGTTTTTGTAAAAAAAAAAAATTATTTATTTTATAGCAATTTTTCTTTATCTTATTAACTTCCACGTGAATAAATAAATAAAAAAGGAATATAGTTTGTGATAGAAAGAAAGAAAGCTCCAGTTTCACCAGATTATTATTATTATGATCTTTTCCAAGTTTCAATTATTATGAAAATGGAAACAATGAAAATCATGGACACGTATATACTCAAAGAATATTAAACTTTTGATTTTCAAATTCTTTAAAAATCCCATACTTTTGATTCTCTTTATTTTCTTCTCTCTCTTAAAAATCCCTAAATTAACTCTTTGTATTCCAAACCCCATCCGTCTTCTCATTCATTCTGCTGATGTTTCTTCTCCAACGGGACTTGAGCTTATGTTTCGAACCGCGACCACCACGTCCGCTTCCGCAACCGCCGCTTCGTAAATTCTCGCAGCAGAACGAGTTGTGCATGCACGCGATGGCCGTTCTCGCTTATACACACCGTTGTTGTTCGTGTCGGAGTGGATCGGGGATACACGGGGCTCCGACGACATGGTGGGTCAGATCTGTGATTATTTTACAAAATTTTCATCTTTTTGGGATTTTTATGGATTTTTGATAAGGAATTGATGAATTAAAGATGGGTTTTTTGTGGGACTTTGGGGAATTTGGAATTGAAGATTTGGGGGAAGAATGTGAAGAAAGATTTGATTGATTTTAGGGCAGAAACTGGAAAAGTGATGTGAATAAGACAAAACGGTCCTTTACGAATAAGACAAAAAGGGTAAAATGGTCATTTTGAATAAACTAACAGAATTGAGTTAACCCTAACGGACCAAAGGACTATCCATGTACAAAAATTCCAAACAAAGGACTATCCATGTACTTATCCAAAAGATAGGACGAAAAGTGTCATTTGGATAATAGGATAAGGACCATCCGTGTAATTAACTCGATTATAAATTAATACTTGTTAGTAAATGGGATATTTTTGTTTACTTGAGTTTATATATTCTCTAAGGAAGAAAAACTTTAATTTTATTATACAATTGTCAATTTAATTAATTTAATATTTCTAAATTTTCTTTTTAACTTATGTTTAAAAGTGGCACTTTAACATCATAAATATTAGAGTAAATGACACCGTTGGTCCCTATGTTTGTACCCAAATCACTAGTTTGAGGCTTTTTTTGAAATAATTACACCACACGTCCCCATTGTTGTAATTCTGTTACGTCGGTAGTCCATTTTTGACATTTTTCGATTGAAAAGACGGAAATGCCCTTTTCTTATGATTTCTTTTATATTTTAATTAATTTTTATTTCTTTACATTTTTTAATTTTAATTTTAAATTCAATCATAATTCCCAAACCTCCCCCACCCACTCCTTTCTCTCTTTTGTCTCTTTCCCACCTCCATTACCACCGTATTTCCCAAACCTCCCCCACCGTATTTCCCAAACAACAACAATTTAACTGAACCTATAATCTCGATTCACAAATTACCAAAAACCATAAATATCACTAATGCAAAAACAAATTCTGGTCAGTAATAGCCGCAACCCAGACACCGCCGTCTCCTCCATCTCCAGTTCTCATCATCCTCCTCAAACAATTCCGTCGATTTCTCCGATCTAAAATCATCTCTAAAACAACCCAAACCTATCCCTACTATTCGAGAAGACCCGAACCAAAAACTAACCGCATTCGACGCCATCACAAAAAACCTCTCCGAGTTCCGTCCCCGATCTAAAGACCTCCCGCCGCAGCCGCCGTCTTCCGCGCAGCAAGTTTCATTCCAAGAGCTTTACAAACGAAACAACATGATGCCGAAACCAGATGCCGTTACCGGATCCGAAAATAAACGAGAAGCGATATCCATGGACGCTATTCGAATGAGTTTGAAGAATCTGAAACCGTCTCCGTTGCAACAGCGGATGCAAATGAGTGAGATTACTCAGAATTTGAAGCTGAGACCGAGGAGTTTAAACGATGTGTTTTGTTGAGAAATGGTGGTGGAAGATGAAAATGAAGATAAGAATATAAGTGTTGTAAGAAATAAGATTATGAGGAGTTTGGATTCCATAGGTTTTTGGTTATTTGTGTAACAAGATTGATTTGGGGTCTTCGATTAGGTCTTCGTCGTCTTCAATTAGGAATCGTCTTCTTCTTCGATTTCGTCTTCGTCTTTGATGAATAATACGGTTAGGGTGCGAGAGGAAGAATGGGTAGGTGGGTTTGCCGGAAAAAATGGAAGTAAAGAAAGAGGGAGGTGAAAGTTATGATGGAGAAAAAAAAAAGAGTGGTGGAGAGAGAGATGAGGGAAGAGATAGAAATAATAATTATTTTTTTTTAAATTATCTTAAAGTATTAAAGAAATTGAAAAAGAAAATAAATTATTTGGAAAAGGGCATTTCCGTCTTTTCAATCGAAAAATGTCAAAAATGGACTACCGACGTAACAGAATTACAACAATGGGGACGTGTGGTGTAATTATTTCAAAAAAAGCCTCAAACTAGTGATTTGGGTACAAACATAGGGACCAACGGTGTAATTTACTCTAAATATTACTTCTTTTTTATTTGGGTAATTTCATATTTAATTGTGTAATTTTTTCAATCACATTACAATGCCCGGGTTCTTAAATTCTAATTTGTACACATTTAAAGATATGTAATATTGTTTCTACACTTATAAAAGTATAAAGTGTTATGGTTTATCTTATTTTTGCATAATTTTAAATGTCGTTATATATTGCACTTATAATTACAAATAAATCGAAAAGAAAAATATAGTTGTAATTAATATATTTATTTACTGTTACTATGTATCAAATCTATCTTTATTATAATTTTAATTTTAATTTTATATTCATTTGATGACAATAAACATGAGTTCCGGAACACATCTTAAAAAACTCAAGTTACAAATCCATATCTTTTATGTTTATTTGTAACTAGGAGAACACATTTTTCTTTCTTTTGGTACTAAAATCGTAAGTAAAGTATTTAATATAATTTTCTTTAATTTTAAGAGTATTTTAAAAGTAGAATACCAAACTTACTTTATATAGTAGTATAAATGTAGAAAATATTACAAATATATTGTTTGAGCAACGATTGACGGGGCTCAAGGGTTAGGGGTGTTGGCTAATCAATACGAACTCCTGCGAGAGCAGTGCAAACCTACCAAGCTCTTGACGAGCCTAAGGTGACGTAATGATTAGCGGGTGTGACGTAAGAGAGTGGGAAAAACTGCTCTTGAACGTGTATGTGTGAGTGATGCAATGATTGACAACCTGACCTCTAACATTGATCCGAGGGGTATTTATAGGCTTGAGACTAGGGTTTCCATTTATGGGCTGAGGCCCAATGATTACACCCATGGGCCGTTACTTTATGATCCACAAATGGGTAAGTGACGTAAGCATGTGTGCTTGCGACGTCATGTCAACTTAAGTCAACTTAAGCGTATACCGGACAGAAGTTAGCGTTACCGGGCAGCCAGGCCAACCGGGTAGGCTGTGCCCGGTAACGGGGCTAAGTCTCTAGGGTGGTATCCGAGCAAATCAAGGTCAGGGCCACTTATCTCGGTAACGGGGATAAGTCTCTAGGGCGATATCCGAGCAAATCAAGGCGGTGTCCGAGCAGGGACTATTTATCCCGGTAACGGGGCTCAAGTGTCCGGGCAGGGGCTATTTTTCTCGGTACCGGGGCTCCTTAGCCCGGGCAAGGTCAGGGCCAGTTTAGCCCGGTGACGGGGCACCGCCCTGCTTCGAGCGCGGGCCAGTTTGGCTCGGTGACGGGGCTCCGCTGTGCTCCGAGCGCGGGCCAGTTTGGCTCGGTGACGGGGCTCCGCTGTGCTCGACAAGTTTGGTTAGGGCGGTTTGAACGCGCAAGGTATTTCCGGGGTGGCTCGAGTCTTCCGAGTTATTTTTGGTTGTCGGACCACATACCTCAATATATATAATTAAATATTAATACTTATAATTTTTAATATTTACATCATTTCTTTTCAATAATTATTAATTAATCATGTTAATTTGAAACTTATCATATATATTATTGAACTATTATGCAATTTAAGTGATCATGATTATAAATTTGACCATTTATTTAAGAGTTACAATCTTTCATTAAAAATAATTTTAAAAACTTAATTTTAAGAGTATTCTAAAAGTAAAATACCAAATTTGGTTTATATAATAGTTTAAATGTAGAAAATGTTAGAAATATATAATTAAATACTAGTATGGTATCCGCGCGATACAACGACGACAAAAATTAATTTTGGCAAAAGTAAATTACAAATATATAACAAAGGAAAATAAATATAGAGAATGATAAAAGATATATGAAAAGAATATTCAATCAACAATTCAAATAAAAAATACGAAAAACATTCAAGAGAATAACATAACTTTGAGACACGTGTAATTAATTCATCATGTAAAAACATCTCGATAGACAACATTTTAGATTTATACTTTATCTGGTTTAAAATATTTGGTAACATCACCACTATTTTTGTATTTGAAAAGTAAAGTTGTCCATGTGAAAACACAAGTTCTGGGTATATAAACAATGGTGTGCAGGGACATGTCTTTATAATACGAAAAATGAGATATTTTTGGAGCAAAAATTTATTTTCCAATAACTAATTTTACATCAAGGACGCTTTTGAATGTCAATTAGGTCACATTTTACATAACGCAATAGATAAGGGTCCAATATCTAGTCGAAGTTTATGAGGTGACAACAATGTTCTAAATAACGCGTCATGACGACGAGACGTGGGGCAGGCGTCTTGAAAACATGCAAGACGTCTTTGTTAAACGCGACGTCTAAAAAGCATGCAATGACAGGGTTTTATCGCGTTATGTCCCGATTTTTTTATAACACGTTATGAAATTTAAAAAAAATAAATTGCAAAAGTGGTAAAAGATTTTAAAAATTGTTATAAAGATCATTTGGTTATAATTTCGTTATAAAGTAGTTACAAAATATGCATACATAAATGTGAAAGCATCAAATTTTTAATAAGTTATTTATGTTTATATATTTTACTAATAGAATATATATATATATATATATATTCAATTGTATATAAAATTATAATATCTATATATTATTTTATTTTTTTCATGTCACGCCTTAAAAAATGTCATGTTTCGCAAAGCTTGAGGCTTGTTAATGTGGTCATGTTTCGCAAAGCTTGAAGCTTGTTAATGTGGTCACACCACGTGTTACGTTATCTAGAACTTAGCCTCAAGCTTTTAGAGACATAACATTACGTCACGCCTTAGCCTCAAGCTTTTAGAGACATAACATTACGTCACGCCTTATGCTATCTATATTACAAAAACCAGTTTAATATGATTTACTACTTAATTCCTATCACACAAAACCAATTAATATTTATATAACAATTTTTTTATCAATGTAATTGATCTTATATCCAAATGTTAGTAGTCATTAATGGATATAGTAATTTGTTTGATTCAAGTAACAAAGTATGCCAATGGGGTTTGTCCCATTGGTAGGAGGTTGTCCCCCCTAGGGGAGGTCTTGGGTTCGAGCCTCCGGGGTCCCTCCTTAGGTGATTATTAGGAGATTTATAACTAACTTTGGTGTATGGTTCGTGGGTCGCATGTGGCCCCGAATCACTAACATTTGCCGTTTCCAGAAAAAAAAGTAACAAAGTATATTACATAAAGAGAAAAAACAAAATAATAAAATGATAAAGTTCTCACAAGCTTTATGATAGAAAATTTGTAGTTATATCAGTTCATTACTTTAGTTAGCATAATAATTTTAAAGATATATTGTACTCATAACTACTAATAAACTTTTTTACATTGTATTATTGTGTAAATAAAGATTTATAAGTATTTTATGACTTTTGAATATATAAATATAGAAAATACGTAGTTATTATCAGTTTCTTTTGTTTGTCCCGCCCATATCCATGTCAATTAAAAGATATGTAAAATTGAGATATAACACACAAAAAGATGATGTTCAATAGGGTAAAAATAGAGGTTTAATTTTAGCAAAAAGTTTAATAAATTAAAAAAAACTGCTTAATAACATTTAATAGAATTAGATGTTACAAGAATCATTATTTGAAATTAAAATTTAAGTGTACTTGTATCAAACAAATTTGTAGTAAAAGATTTAATTGAGTAAACCATTTTTCTATTTTCCTTTTATATTTACTAGTATGAAACCCGCACGATGCAGCGGAAGAAAAAAAATGGACATCTACAAAATTATGGTAACGTTTTATGGTAGTTTCCCATTTGTCTTAAGATAAGTAACATGGTTCGCCCCGTTCAGGCAACGGAAGCATAAAAATAATTATGTGGTAAAAGTTTTTATTCAGTCTTTCGAACCATAAAAGGAATAATGTGGTAATTGTTTATGGTGGTGAGCCACTTCGGGCCATTATTTTATTTATTTATATGCGGTAACGATTTTTGTTAGTATCTCGTTTCACGATTAATATTTTAAGTGTAATTGTTTATGATCTGGTCCATCGAGAATCAAACTCATTCTCGCCTTATATATTCACATACATGAGGTGATCTAATAGGCTCATTTGATTGTTTTTGAAAAGTGTTTTCGTTCGATCGTTCAAACTATAAAATACTATTAATATCATGTGTCTAATAATTTTTGATTTGAACCGTGTTCCTTAAAGGAAAATATTTATTTCGATCAAAACTCGAACTTTCCGTTAAATATGAATGGTAATATATAGCTAAATGACTATCATCATATTGTATTTAATAGTTTCCTATTTTACTGTTGCGACTATATTTTAAGTGTAATAGTTATTTTAGTGGCCTTTTGACTCATGTATTATTTGCGCAATAAAATCTTTAGGTACACCATCCCCTTCGGACGATAAAAACAATTATTCGGTAACGGTTTCAAATCCAGATCTTTGGACATAACACGCTATTACATGTGAAGCTTAATAAAAAATAAAATTAGTTCACATTTTACATATGACAAATAGATAAAGAAATATTTGTATTTAAACTTTTTATAAAAATTTATTAGTCAAATTAATTGTAATTTAGTTTTGTTGATGGTAAAGAATGATAAGTAAGGAAAGTGAGTTGGAAATAAAGAAAAGTAGGTTGAGAAATTAAATTGTAATTAAATGGTAAATGATGAGCATTTTAGTATTTTTTTTCTTAAATTTCAACTTTAAAATTTTAAGGTCAAATGCTTTATATGTAGTATAGATTGGAGAAAAGGTATATTAGTAATTTAACTTTATTTAAAATTTTAACTTTTAAGCAAATGATGAAATGCTTTATAATATAGTAAAGATTAACCCTTATAATTTTTAATATTTATATAATTTTCATTCAAAAAGTAATTATTTTTATTATTATTAATTTGAAAACTTATCATAGTATTTACCATGGTTCTAAATAGCGCCGCTAAGGCGCGAGGCGTGGCCTCGCGGTCACGAATCAGTCCATAGCGTTGTCTTAAAGCGTAGCGTGATGTAAGGCGCGCTATAGCGCCATATCACACGCTATTGCGTGTGGCGTCGCGCCTTTTCTTGAAGCTTTTGTTGTTATTTTAGATTTGGGGCTTTTCAATTTACCTATTTGGACTTATATCAAATGGACCACTCATATAAACTAAAAAAATAGATAAATAAGTGAAACTCAATCTGTATCACACAGTCACACTCACACACAAATATTTGTATACTAATTTTGTTTATTTGTATACTAAATATTGCCGCTATATATCACGCCTTAACAAACGCCGTATCCTCGCTATATCTTGTAAGGCTTGAGGCGTGGCAGTGCCGCTACGCCACGCCTCACGCTTTGTAGAACCTTGGTATTTACTAAACTATTATGAAATCTAAATGATTATGATTATGAATTTTGACCATTTATTTGAAAGTTGAAAATTTATTAAAAATAAGTTAAAAAACTTAATTTTAAAAGTATTTTAAAATTAGTATACCAAATTTAGTTTATATAATAGTATAGATAAATAAATCTAGTGAAATATTCAATATCTTTTTAAAATATATGGTAATGAAATTAAAAGATTTATTAGCTTATAATTAACAAATATATAAACTCTAAAAAAGGTATGATAACAAAATTTAAGTGCTACCACATTTAACAACATAAACATTTTACTATTTAGTGACTTTTACCCATAATACGAAAATTCTATTTTAAGTAAAATACATATCATCTCAAAAAAGTTTGGACCAATAATATCTTGTCTTATATATACTCCCCCCACATATTGTCCTCAACAGGTTTGGTTTATTAGCAAAACAAAAATGGAGCAAGTGATGAACAAACAGATAATATTTAAGGATTATGTTAATGGGTTTCCTAAGGAATCCGACATGCCTATCAATGCATCTTCCACAATCAGTTTGAAGCTTCCAGAAGGTTCTAATGGTGTTCTTGTTAAGAATCTTTATTTGTCGTGTGATCCGTATATGCGCGCTCGAATGAACGATTCCAAAGATAGTTATGTTGATTCATTCACTCCTGGCTTAGTACGTGATTATTTATGGTGTTTGATTTATTACTATTGATTATTTTAATCATATGTGGGTGTTTGGATGAATGGGAATAATGATTATTTTATTAATGAACGTTATGGTTTTTATTTGAGATACTCATATTTTAGTTTTCTAATTAAATCATTTCAAAAACCACAATAATTATGGTTATAAAACGCTTATTAAAACTATGCTTTAATCATCTGTGGTGATTGAAGTATTAGATACACTACATAACCTTTGTTTAAATAATCAAAATTTGTGAAACACTTAGAATCGGATTATTTGAATCTAATAATTTCATATCTTATAAATTATAATCATTTTCAAAACGCAATCCCAAACACCAAAAATTTATCCTTAAACTGAGCACCTAACTCTCGATGCGTCCCTATTTTAAAATATGACTTAAGGGGTGTTTGTTTCGGCTTATATAACTGGCTTATGAGCTTATGTAATTTTTCATACCCTCGATCATTTTTTTCGGCTTATGAGCTTATGACTTTAAATAAGCCATAAGCTCAGCTTCATAAGCTCATAAGCCGGAAAAAATTAGCTTGTGAACTTATAAAAAATTACATAAGCTCATAAGCCCGTTTAATAAGCCGAAACAAACAACCCTTTAGTAATGTTAAATAAAATATACTAAAACCTAACTTGGAATTAAAATTTAATCCTAACATGTGAGACATAAGATCCATGCTTATTTTGTGTATGCTTGGGGACTAGGGAGAGTACGTGTAGTGTAGTGTGAAGTTGACGCTAAAGATACGAGCTATAGGTGAAAATTGAAGTTGAAGCTTTTTATTTTTGAAAGATACTTTTAATAGTTTTTTATTTTAGAGCTTCTTGAGCATTTTTTTTTTAAAATAAAAGCAAAAAGCTCTACTATCCAAACAAAACTTTTTTATTTTGGAGTTTCTCAAGCTTGAAAAAGTTCCAAAAAGCTTGATGATACCTAAAGTATTAAGATATACTAGAAAAGACAGTGGAGTATGTCATCGATCGGGCTTGTTTATAGACTCAGCTACCATCCATTGATCTTGACATTGCTAAGTATATATGTCCCGTGATGATATTATTTTTGCTTCAGGCGATTGCCATGCTTTTATTTTATTTGTAGGCGAGAGCAATTTACTATTTCAGCATGTGGTGACATGTACGCTAAATTATTTATCTTGCAGCCTATAGTAGGATTTGGAGTAGCTAAAGTTGTGGATTCTGGGCATTCAGGCTTGAAGAAAGGCGACCTAGTTTCGGGAATTACTGGATGGGAGGAATACAGCGTTATCACTGCTCCAGAGTCTCTTATCAAGATTCAACATACTGATGTGCCTCTTTCCTATTACACAGGAATTCTTGGTCTGTTTTCTGTTTATCGTGTTTTTCATAAGATGGTTTATGTGTTTTTTACCTTTTTCTTTGGATTGTTTACTTATAGGTATGCCTGGTATGACCGCTTATGTTGGTTTCTATGAGATTTGTGATCCAAAGAAAGGAGAGTATGTTTATGTTTCAGCCGCTTCTGGTGCGGTTGGTCCGCTTGTTGGGCAGTTTGCAAAGATGTCAGGATGCTATGTTGTTGGGAGTGCTGGAACAAAAGAAAAGGTTGGTGCTCTTAAAAATTCAGCACTGTTACTGATTTCGACTCATAAGATTGATTAGAGGTCGCAGTTTTACCTCATATTATTGAAATGAGTAATTTCGGATTGTGTAAAAAGAGTTATGAAACCTGCTAAAAGTTAAACGGGTCAAATGGGTTGAACGGGTCAAAAGTAGCCTAACTTGGCGCTAAATAACTACTTTTGACCCGTTAAGCAACCTGCCCGACCCACCACTTCCACATTTAATTAAGCTCCTTTAAGTAATTAGCTCGGTTACCTTTTGTTCTGCTCCACTACCTATTGAAAAAAGGGCTAATGGTTTGTGTATGCTTCCAACTTGACACCGAATTCTATTGTGTACACCGGATTCACAGATGTTCTATTGAGTACCATATGGTGACAATTTTATTCTTTTGAAGACACAAATAACCTTTGATACCGGTTGCCCGTCATTTTTGTCATGTAGGATGCCATCTCATTTAACCATAGCTTACCAAACCATTACCTAACCATGGTTTCTTTTTAATATTTATATATACAAACCCAAAATCAAAAACCTAATTTCTTTATCACTGACTCAATTTATCCCTGACTCAATTTATTCTTCCCAAATTCATCTAATCAAAAACAAACCCAAAATCAAAACCTAATTTCTTTATCGCTATTGTCTCATATGTCAAAACTGTCCATCGCAAGAAAACATCCAACCACCACAGTTAACAATCACAATATATGTCGTATCTCCAATCCTCGATTCAGAGATTCCGGTGGTTGACGTCAACAGTTCCAACCATTATTCCGGGTTAGTGATGATGATGTTATTATTGAAAAAATAAAATTAGATCGCAAAATTTATGATTAAAATCAGTTTAGGGATTTGAGATCTCAAAATTGGTGAGAATGGATGAATAGGTGTTAGGACTTGATTTTTAGATTAAAACGTTTGTGGTGGTGGTGAAGATCTGCGTTTGAGGTGGTGGCGGGGCGATGAAGACCTGCGTTTGAGATGGTGGGGGCGATGAAGAAGATTAATAAAATGGTTTTCATGATCTGTGTAATTTTATTTTTCTTTCTTTCTTTTTTAATATTGATTGTAAAAGACAAATTTTCCAAGCATTAGATTTTGATTTAATTTTGTGTGATTGAATTGCGAATTTGAAGATTTTTTTGGTAAATTTGTGTGATTAAATTGTTGAATTTGTGCGAATTTGAAGATTTTTTTGGTAAATTTGTGGAAATTTTCGATATAACTGAATCTCAGATTACTTCAAAGATTTGATTTTGATTTCTGGGTTTTGTTTAAAATTAAGATCTAAAGAAAAAAACGGGTTTGAAAAAAAACGGGTTATCAAAAACGGGTTGAAAATCAGGGTTTATAACAATGGGTAACAAATCCGGGTTTTATTGGGTATAAAATAGGTAGGTGGAATCTTAGGTGGAAGCTTAGGTGGACAAAATATCCTACGTGGAAGCTGAGGTGGAAGTTAACTTGTTACACGTAGATTTTTGTAGGTAACCGGTTACCTTGTGTCTTCAAAAGAATAAAATAGTCACCATATGGTACTCAATAGAACATCTGTGAATCCGGTGTACACAATAGAATTCGGTGTCAAGTTGGAAGCATTTATTTGCCATTAGCCCTTGAAAAAATCATTGCCGGCCATGTTCTTCAAATGAATGTTTTTATGGTGATGTCACAACCTCAGTCATTATGGACTTTATTTGATTTATGTTAATCTTGTATTTGTCTTTCATCCTCCAAGGTGGAGTTGCTGAAGAATAAATTCGGATTCGACGAGGCTTTTAACTACAAGGAAGAGCAGGATCTAGATGCAGCTCTAAAATTGTTAGCCAAAACATAGATGTCATTTGTCAACTAAGATAAAGCGAAGTGTTACTAGATTAACTTTTTGATATGATTTTCTTATATGTTAATATATCAGGTACTTCCCGGATGGAATTGATATCTACTTTGAGAACGTTGGTGGAAAGATGTTGGAGGCAGTACTTTTGAATATGAGAGTAAATGGCCGGATATCAGTTTGTGGGATGATCTCACAGTATAATCTGGAGCAAGGGGAAGGCGTGCGTAACCTGTTTTACGTGGTAACAAAACGTCTTCTTATGAAAGGGTTCATTGTCAGTGATCACTATCACTTGTATTCAAAGTACATGGAAATGGTTATACCCCTGATAAAAGAAGGGAAGATATGTTACATAGAAGACATTGTGGAGGGACTTGAGAGTGCACCTGCGGCTTTGATTGGGCTGTTTTCGGGGAAAAATGTTGGCAAGCAAGTGGTCATCGTGGCTCGTGAATGAGATATTTACGTTGTGTAATGCGTTGTGAAATGTTTTAAATATGCTATAACTTACCATATATACATTATTGGATGGGACTTTTGTCGTTGGGGGTCTTTTTATTGTCGTTTTAAGCCATGTTCATAAATAAATTAAAAACATATTAATGATTACCCCTATATACTCAATTGCAAACTTGGACATGTTTGAGTGAATAGGGATGCGGCTAGGCCGGCAGCTCCCAACATTATCTACTCTTAGCAACCGTCAATCTATCTGTTTAATTTTTTTTTTAAAAGAATTAAGGTTTTACCCTTTCTTTTGGGTTCCGTTGTTTATTTTTCATTTTTTTGTCTTCTAATGTTTAGGTTTTACTTTTTGTTTTTGGATAAAACTATTATATAAAATAGTTAATTATTTATTTCGATTAATTGTTAATTTACTTCCCGAACACCATTGATATTCTTATCAACAACATTATCAAATCTGCATAATCGCCTCACATCCATCAACTCATTACCGACTTCTTTAGGATGAACCTTGTTGTTTTCATAATTCTTAATTCTTATATTTAACCGTCTTATCATTGTTGTTGATAGGGGGTGTTCAAAAGGCACGGACCGGACCGAGACAAAAAATCAAGAAACGGTGGACCGAGTACCGGACCGCTTTTTCCGGGTCATTTCCGGTCCGGTTCCTAGTCGGTTCTTTGGTTTTTCGGTTCATTTCGGTTTTAATACTCCACACAATACACAACATAGTAATAAAAAAAGGTTATCCAATTATAAAAAAGAAAAAAGGTCATACAAAGATTAAGAAAAAAAATAGGTTAAACGATACGTGTCATAATCATAATATCAAACCGAACCAAGAAGCAACACAAAAAATTTGTTGTATCAAATTACAAATCATAAACGTAAATACGTAATAGGCATAGTAAAAAACTAAAACGAAACCAAATACGAATAGTAAAAACAAAAAACGTAAATTGTTGTCAAAGTATAATTTCATATCAAAAGAAGGAAACTTCAGATCTATACAAAAGTTATATAGTTTTCGGTCCAAATCGAGTGGACCTCCTGTTTAGACACGGACCGGACCAGAATTGTTTTTACATATTTTTGAGAACCGAGAACCGGACCACCATAACCTGTTTAGTCTCGGTTTCGGTCCTGATGAGGTTAGTAGGGATTACCTATATTTATTGCTTAAAGCCTGCTGCCTACAAGCAAGGCCATGGAGCAAGACACGCCTGTCAAGATTGTACAGCCTGTATGTCATTGCCTGACAGGCGCCCGCCTGCTGCCTACAAGCAAGCCCATGGAGCAAGACACGCCTGTCAAGATTATACAGCCTGTATGTCATTGCCTGACATGCGCCCTCCTGACAGCGCCCTCCTGACAAGAGCCCTCCTGAACGCGCCCTTCTGACAGGCGCCCTCCTGAAAGGCGCCCTCCTGCACGCGGCCTCCTGACAGGCGCCCTCCTGACAGGCGACAGGCGCCCTCCTGACAGGCGCCCTCCTGGGACAAGCTGTCAATCGCCTGTCAGGTGGTCGACATAGGTCATCACTTACCAAGCACCGCCTGTTAGGTTGTCTTAGGTTGTGAGACGTCGCATGTTAACAATAATAAAGTAGAAGACGATTAGTATACCACTGATTGATTACTATGTCAGTTTAAGCATTCATGATCGTCATTGATTGATGGACGTTCCCTATGCTTGAAACGGGTAATATAAATACATAGTCTAATCAGGGTAGACACAGTTCACTTCAATCTCACTTCAACACACACAGAGTTCATATACTCTTGCTTTCATCTTCAACCTTGATCACCCTAGGTTCGTCAAGAGCTTGTTGGGTTTGCACTGTGATCATCACAGGAGATCCAAGGTTGATATCACCTCACCTTCGTGTTTGACAATCATTGCTCAAACATTGGCACCATCCGTGGGACACGTTTTTTAAACGGCGTTTCACTTTTCCCAATTCCTTTTTTTTTTCTCTCCGTAATCAATCATTTCCATGGAGGCAACAAATTCATCGCAGGTCATTTCTTCAGCGCCAGAAATGACCACTACTGTGATTACCACTGCACCGGAAGCGGTGATGACTTCACCTGTTCATACCACAATCCCAGAATCATACGTCGATTCTGAGTATACAGTGTCGGATCTAAGGACGACACGTGGGTATCCCTCTTTCACAAGTCCCCTTTTTTCCACAAGGCTGGCTGGAACAAGTATGTTTACTTCACCACCACCAGTGACATCCATCCCTCCATTTCAGCCTCTTTTGTCCCACGGGACAAGCTCTCAGGAGGATGGCACGGATCAGGTCAGACAACCTGTTTCAAACTTTCCTCAAACCGCTACTCAAGGGGTTCGGGAGGATCCCATTGTGGAACTGCTTAGAAGGTTAGCTCAGAGCACTCAGCCACCACCACCCCCACCACCACCCGCTTCGTCAGATCTGTTGTCACAATTAGTGGAGGCATTGCGCCCAACGCCTCAGCCAACGCCCGTACAACCAGTGGATCCGTTGTCACAACTCCTGGAGCGGCTAAGGCAACCAAGCACACACACCCCGCCAACACCTCTACCACATGACACATCTAACGACATGCTCAGAGTGTTGCAAACCTTAGTGACGGCAGCAGTTCCACCCCGTGCAGCCACTATGCCTTTGTCAGTGGTTACTTCAAAATTCTGTGACTGGGTTGCCAAATTCCCACTCCCAGATAAGCAAAAAGTCCCGTCCGTTGTTGGTACTTACGACGGTACTCGAGATCTAGACGACCACCTTGCTCTGTTTGAACAGGCTATTATGACGGAGAAATGGTTACACCCAGTCGCTTGCCACATGTTCCCTGGAACATTACAAGGTTTCGCTCGTGATTGGTTTGCTGACTTGCCTGAGAGGAGTATTCAAGATTTCGCAGATCTAAAAGCCAAGTTTGTGACTCAATTTGTACAACAAAAGAAGCAACATAGAACTCATATAGAGGCTCATTTGATACGACAAAAAGAAGGTGAGGGGTTGCGTGACTTTATCCAGCGATACACGCAAGAATGCCAGAAGATCGCCATGTTACCAGAGAGTCAACAAATTTCTGGATTTACTCTTTCCTTGCTCCCAGGACAACTGCAAGAGAAGTTGATCAAGCGAACTCCGGTTACTTTCAAAGAAGCCACGGACAGGGCATATGACTATCTAAGGTCAAAGGAAACTGTCTCCCTGACAAGAGAGGTAGGCGGCAAGTCATGGACCGACACTCGACGAGATGAAAGAAGCAATAGGAGGTTTGGCCCATACGATAAACATGCGTCTGAACCTGCTCTTAGCAAAACACCAAAAGAAATCTTGATAACAGAGCAGGTGTGCGCTACCTTCACACCTCCACCCCAGATGGAGCATAGGTCAGGTACGAAAAACATGAATAAATACTGTGATTTCCATGAAGACCATGGACACGACACAAATGTTTGTAGAGAGCTCAAAAGGGAAATCAGGCGGGCTTTGGAAGAAGGCAAGCTAGAACACCTTGTCCCTGGCGCTAAGCAGCAAGCAAATAAAACTCCACCTAAGAAGAGTTATGCTTGGCAAAAGAAGGGGGAAGACACAGAACACCCCGGACCACCTGATGGCCATGTCTTCATCATACATGAGAGAGCCAATATGAACTGACCTATCCAGGTGCAATAGTCTTTACTGTCATTTTTTCCTTTATGTTTTCAATAAATGTTTCCAAGCACATGGAATGTCATGGTCATGTATGAAATTTGCAATAATAGCATTTGGTCTGATCTTGTATCCCAATATTATCGCACAATATCATTTTTTCTATGGCATTTGCATAAACAAATAAATATTGAAGTAAGGATTCAATACAAAAAGCATAAGGCCACAATAGACATCTCAGTCTAAAGCCAACCATGCACTTTCATTACGTACAATGTTACAACTAAGAACATAGTTCAATACAACATGTATGAAGCCAAGAAAGACAACCCTGTCTGGCCAAATAACATACAATCATATTCGTCTTTTAATCTACTTGATAAAAGATAAGCACTTCTCATTGGGAAGCGACAATCCTCGCGAGTAAACAAAGTAAAGGTTAACCAACAAAAGTGCCATTGGCACAGTGTCACAGGCACAATGTAAAGCATACTCAAATCTACCTATGTCATTGACATACAAAGGAACCATGGGCCCTCAAGAAACCAAATATATACACTGTCATGCACACCCAAGACGGTGTCATGGACAACATCCATAATAAAAAGATAAAAAACAATAATGTGTTATTGGCTTGATCATCCAATAAAACATTATATTTAATGGCTAGACAATGTCACACAAAGCAAGGCTAATCCTAGACAACGCCATGCCAAATCACAACAACGACAACTATGGTATGCCTAAATAAATAACACGGTATATCAGTTATTGCTAGCAGGGCGCAAACAAATGAATGCAAAGGACAAGTAAGTCACATACTGTCACACCCCGCATAGAAATGGCGGAACCGAGGTGCGCAGTGTATACGATATCAGAGATTCAAAGGTTACATCAAACATAAATAATCCATACATCGTCAACATAGATAAAGAGTTGAAAGAGAATACTTAATACAGTCATCCGAAAATATCAAAATACGGCTACAGAGTTTTGGGATACTAAGGAATTAAATAAAACAAAACAAATTCCATGCAAAAGCCCACGTAGCCAAGCAAGCATAGCATCAAAATAGGGTAACCTCAAATCTCTGAAAAGCGTTAAAATACGACGTCAACATAAAGTTGGTGAATTATTCGCAATAGTAGTTGAAAACATAATAGTAGAAAGGTTTCAATACTTTTTGACCCAAAAGTGATACGGTTTGAAGATAAGTCATTTGAAAATGATGTTTTAAAAATATGCGTGAAGTATACAAAACCTTTTGATAAAATACTCATACTTGATACGTAAAATACCATAATCAATTTATAAAAATACCATACTCAGTTCATAAAATAATACCATACTCAGTTCATAAAATAATACCATACTCATACCATAAGATAAATACCATACTGGATAGAATAATACCGCCTTCGGTAAATACGATACACCTGAACCTCAACAATACATACTGGCAACTAACCCCACCTAGTGCATTACGCTAGGTTGTCCTCGATAATCAATAATACGGTCATAACATTACTAACACGGACAGGGCTCCTCCCTTATCATAATAACGTGTTAGAATGAGGGTTTGTTAGACCCATATAGCGTATATACGAGCCGGCGGCAAAAGCTAACAGGTGTGTATACGGGGCCTCGTTCTACCACAAAGGCGGAACGAGTTGGGTAATGCTAACCTAAGGCATCCATATCCAAAATACATACCATAATACATAACCATAATACATACAGACCATAAAATATATTTGTTTAACGCTAATCATGCCCAAAAATGTAAAAGCAGTAAAAAGGGCAACGAATAACTCACTGATAGCAAAGCAATCCAAATCTCTATATGTCGGGAAATACTACAATACCGTCAAGCTCCAACGTCTAAGTGCCCTATACATCACGTAAATAAACATGTCTAAGTATCTCTAAGTCTAGTAGGGTTATGCCTTAATGATTAACGTTTCATACGGGTTTAATATGACCAAAAGGAATATCGATATAACGGAATTACAAATGTTTCGGAAAGTCAACAGACTAGATACGTGATCTTCATACTTACGTGCACTACAAGTCACGTAAGTATCAAGTTACGTGTTATACAAGAGTTACATGACATAGAATGTTACTTGAGCCAAACGTTACGGGATTCAAACAAAGAATTACGTGAATAAGCAAAGAATTGCGTGACTTGTATAATAATTACGTGATAACCAAGGGAAATACGTGATCAGCAAGTCTCTTACGCGACATACAACAATTACGTGATCACAATGCACAATTACGTGCGAAATAAGTCAAGTTACGTGCAAAGGACGAATTACGTGACTAACAATCAGAATTACGTGATTTGGGAACCATAATTACGTGCATGAGGAGGACTTACGTGACTCACAAACAATTACGGGGTCATCAAGGAATTACGCGACTTACAAGTCACGTAATTGTGACTTACGGGCGTAATAACGAAGTTACGTGAGGCACAAGCAGAATTACGTGAATAGCAAGTTACAGATCGGGAATTACGTGAAATGGACTACTTACGTGACATTCAAGTCACGTAACTCATCAGTTACGTACGAAATAGCAAGTTACGTGAATTGGAAGGCTGTTACGTGATCTAGGGGCTTGTTACGTGTTCCAGTTACGTGCATGTAACTCAGTTACGTGCATGTAACTGAGTTTTTACGAAAAATACATTCGGAAATCGATTTCTGAGTGTTTTAGGCATCTAAATGATCCCATATTGGAACCCTATGTCCAGAATACGATTAGGAACAATAATCTTAAATAAAATCCGAGTTTTGACTGTGAAAAGTGGGATTTACGTGATGGAGTCAAAATAACAAAGTTTAAAACCAAAATGATGAAATACTTACCCGATCGTAACGAATTTCGGAGGATAGATAGAGGTGATGATGGTGAACAATAATCCGGTCTCGGATTTGAAATTGGACGGTTGGATCGCCGGAAAAGTTAGAGAGAAGGTGGAGGTTTGTAGGTGTTTTCTTGAGAGAGAAGTTAGAGAGAGAGAGTGTAGGTGATAAATGGAGATAAGGACAAAAAGTGGGTGTAGATAAGACAAAATTCTGGTAAGGACGATTTTTGTAATAAAATCTGAAAAAGGACTAAAGTTGTAATAGAGTTTCACCTATAGGACTAGTTTTGTAATAAAATTTCCGAAAGGACTAAAAATGAAATACTTTTTAAACGTTAATCTTAATCATATAATTAAGGCATAATTTCCCCTAAACTTATCATAAGAGCATACTAGACTTATACTAAAGGCACTTAAGACTATACGTTCCCGACCTAAAGATTCGAATCACATACTATATACCCGATAAACGTAAATACTCATAAAATACAAATACGATACCCATAAAATACGGGAAAATACGAATACAATACTCATAAAATACGAATACGATAAACCATAAAAGAAATACAATAGGGTCAAAACACGAACATAAATAAATAAAACGAATACGAGACGATAGAATTATACCGTGAAATTCGCGAATGTCACAGTCTCCCCAAGTAAAAAGAATTTCGTCCTCGAAATTATCACTGGATACTACTTCCGGGGGAAAGGTGAGGACACTTCCGCAGATCTTCGCGTTCCCTCGTGAATTCAACTCCAAAGCGGGAATTCCAGCGAACCTTGACAATCGGAATCTTACTTCGTCGCAGACGCTTAACATCACTAGCAACGATCTCGATCGGTTCCTCAACGAAGTGAAGCTTATCATCAATCTGGAGTTGCTCAAGAGGAACTAATAACGTTTCATCAGCCAGGCATTTCTTCAACTGAGATACATGGAATACATTATGTACGCTGCTCAGTTCTGCCGGCAAATCTAGTCGATACGCAGCTGGGCCGACTCGGGCTAAGATCTTGAACGGACCCGTGTATCTCGGACTCAGCTTGCTGCGCTTCACGAATCGGACAACCCCTTTCCATGGAGATACCTTCAATAATACCATATTTCCAACACTGAACTCGAGAGGCTTCCTGCGCTTATCAGCATACTTCTTCTGTCGATCTCTGGCAGTAACCAATCGTTCCTTGATCTTGAAGATCTTGTCAGTGGTCTCTTGTATAATCTCCGGACCAGAAATCTGACTATCTCCAACTTCCGCCCAGCATACAGGTGATCGACATTTACGGCCATACAAAGCTTCAAACGGTGCACACTTGATACTCGTGTGATAGCTGTTGTTGTACGAGAATTCAATCAACGGCAAATGAACATCCCAACTACCACCAAATCAATTGCGCAAGCTCGTAGCATATCTTCTAAAGTCTGAATAGTTCTCTCACTCTGACCATCGGTCTGAGGATGATAGGCGGTACTCATATTTAACCTTGTACCCAAAGCGGTCTGAAATGTCTTCCAAAATCGCGAAGTGAAACGAGCATCACGATCGGAAATAATCGATACAGGAACACCGTGTTTCGATACAATCTCTGCAATATATAAACGTACGAATCTCTCCATGGGATAATTCTCACGAATCGGTAGGAAATGAGCAGACTTCGTCAAACGATCAACAATAACCCAGATACTGTCATAACCACTCGAAGATCTCGGAAGCTTCGGAACAAAATCCATAGTAATGCGCTCCCATTTCCACTCGGGAATCTTCGGTTGTTGGAGTAGCCCAGACGGTTTCTGATACTCAATCTTCACCTTGGAACAAGTCAAACATCGACTAACATACTCGGCGATCTCACGCTTCATATCCGGCCACCAATAAAATCCTTCAAGTCATGATACATCTTGACGGAACCCGGATGAATGGAATAATTAGACTTATGGGCTTCGTCCAGAATCAACTGACGGATACTAATCGGAACCCAAATACGCTCGAGGAAATACAGAACTCCATCCTCCTTCGGTTCTAGTTCCAACGCCAACTTATACAATCTTTCCTCTTTAGCACGGTCCACTGTCATAATACCTTCCTGTGCGTGAATAATCCGAGCCTTCAACCTCGTCTGAATAGGTATCACCCTAGAACGAATACGGACTGGTTTGACTGTTTCCTTACGACTTAGTGCATCAGCAACAAGGTTCGCCTTACCAGGGTGGTAGCGAATGTCGCAATCATAGTCGTTTAATAACTCAACCCAGCGCCGTTGTCTCATGTTCAGCATCTTCTGATCGAATATGTGCTGAAGACTCTTGTGGTCGGTAAATACAGTACACTTGGTTCCATACAGATAATGCCTCCAAATCTTCACTGCGAATACGACGGCTCCCAACTCCAGATCATGTGTCGTGTGATTCTGCTCATGGGCTTTCAACTGACGCGAAGCGTAAGCTATA
>CAJVGC010000065.1:9225170-9276398 GCA_910822075.1 Senecio squalidus
TCCCGCTCACTAGCTCCTTCATGAATTTTGCATAATTTGGCATACCTGCAATAAGATCAACTAAAGGAACATTAATCTTAACAGTTTTCATTAATTCGATGAATTTACCGTATTGTTCCTTTTTCTTTTCCTTTCGAAGCCTATGCGGATATGGGATATGTGGCTTATATGGCCCCTTCACTTCACTTTCCAGATCCTTTTCTTTGCTAGGAACCATTTGTTCCTTCCCGGGCCTTGACTCCATCTCAATCTCTTCTTCGTCTTCCGAATTGCTGTCAACGGGTTCAATGCGACGCATTGGCGACGCATTCGAGGCATTCTGGTCAACAGGCGACGCAACAGGTGGGGAGTGAGGCAGCGCATTCGCCTCGGGAGTGGGAATGCGGCGCATTCCCCCCACTGGCGGCGCATTCGCGCTTCTTCCAGCACCGTTTTGATTTTTCTTGTTATTCAGCCCAGTTTCTCCAATCCCCCCATACTTAGGTCCTGATCGAGTCTCAACCACATTGACATGCTCATCACGATTGTTTGGTGGTACATACTTCGACCCTTGGTTTGATGATCCTCCGTTATTGTTTTGGTTTTGCCTCGGGTTTGGTTGGGTTGAACTTGGCATTTGACCCGTTGGTCGGTTTGAAAACTTCTCACTTAGCCTCTCAAATTTTCGTTCTAAGTCTTGCATGTTGGCTTGAGTGTTCCTTTGGCTTTGCTCCCATTTCGCGGTAAATCCCTTCATTGAGTTAGCCATCAAATCGTTTGTTGCCTTTTGGGAGTAAACGAACTCTTTCATCATTTCCTCAAAGTTCGGTTCATTATTCTTTTCCTTTTGTTTCGATTGGTTGGGTTGAAATCGTGCCTCATTTCTATTGCCCCGATTTTGATTTCCATATCCACTATTTCCCCGGTTTTGATACCCGTAGTTGGCATAATTGGCTTCTTCGGTTTTCGGCTCACAATCATCCGTATAATGAGGTCCCCCACATTTCCCGCAACCATTTTTCACCAAGTGGACATCCTTCTCCAAACGACCCATTCGATTTTTCATTTCTTCACCCAAGGACTTAATTTCGTTAACCACTTCCTTGTTGCTACTATTACTACCTCCTTCTTCAACTTGGTTTACCGTTCCCCTTACTCTCCTATTCCTAGTAACTCGGTCCCTAGCAATTCGAGCTTGGACTTGATCTTCCATCATCCGGTGCGCCCTCATTTGGTGACTTGTATAAGAAACTACCACCACCCGCTAGATCCAAGTCGTGTTGAGAACGACTATCCAAACTATAGTAAAAGATGTCAATCACTTCATCACGATCCAAGTCGTGCCCATGGCAATTCCTCAACAATTCCTTAAGTCTAATCCATGCATCCGTGATAGTCTCGTTGTCCCATTGTTGAAAAGAACGGATTTGGTTCAAAAGCTTCCTACGCAAAATGGGTGGGAAAAATCTCGTCACAAAGAGCTCTCTCATTGCTTCCCAACTCTCAATTGTACCCGGTTCTAGCTCATTAAACCACGTTTTCGCCTCTCCCGTGAGAGACGATGGAAACAAACTCAACATAACGCTTTCCTCTTGACCCGCTCCATATCGGAACATTTTGCACACCTCAATAAAATTCGCTACATGTTTGAGCGGGTCGGACTTAAAGTGCCCATCAAAAGTACTATCTTGAATCATCTTGAGGTGATGACCTTTAACGGAAAAGTCAACCCCCAATTCTGGTGCTACAATGGCCGACCCCTGCGTTTGTGGTACAATCCGGTTCCTATTGATCATCGGTATGTCAAAAGGATTGGGTGGGTCAATAATTCCTCCACCATTTGGTCTACCATTTTCTCCGTCTTCCATTTCTTCTTCAAAAACAACTTCTACTTCCTCCTCGGAAGAATCGCTTTCACTATAAACTACCGATGCGGCTGCTCCTAAACCTCGTTTCCTCAAAAGTTTTTCCGGATCCGAAAGAGGACTATGCACTTGTTTCCCTTGGGATCTCGTGAACATCCACAACCAATAATCCTGAAAATCACAACAAAACAAACAAAATACCCGTGAAAAATATTCAAACAAGTAATCAAACAAGAAACTAAAAACTTCAACTAAATCAAGTCCCCGGCAGCGGCGTCAACAACTTGATGTGAAAAATCTAGTTTTCCGAAAATAAACCTTTACTAGATTACGACACGGGCAGTGTACTCTTGATAGTATTAGCAAATATCGGGTTCGAACACAGGGACTATTTATAGTTGAAAGTATTAGTTTTATAAAAACACGTAACAAGTAACAAGTGGGTTTTAGTCTTAAGAAGACTTGATTATACTAACAATGAAAATATTCTTGAATTCAAATATGGATAAAAAGACGCTTGCTTGGACCGTTTACGAATATGTGTTATTTCTTAGGTGTGAAAATGTCGATAAACTTCTAATGTAAAATCGTAAGTTCCTTTCGAATACCGGATTTATCCAATTACCTAACCATGCAGCGATTCCTTTCGAATACCGTTAACACCTCAAGTAATTGTGCATAAAGTTTCAAGCCGATATGTGAGAATTAATCTATAAGCTTCCTTTCGAATAGATTACTAACTCCTAAACCGATTTCTCTTAATTTAGTAGCTAGCGTTCGTGTTAATACCTACTTGTTTAAATTGTTGTTAATGATTCCTTTCGAATATCATTCACTTATAATCAACTAAAGACCGGCCGATTAATTCGTTCCTATTTTAGTAAAAATTACGGATTCCTTTCGAATACCCATTTTTAGATTACCAAATAAGAGTATAAACAATTCTAACAAGATAATTAAGATATTAACCCAAACGGATCCCCAATTAACCTCTAAATATCATTCTAATTTCACACCCAAAATCTAACACATAAACGATCACATAATCCAAGCAAACGTTTAAAGAAATTAGCTACTCATAATTGTAACAAACACAATCAAATATGTAAAAGACATGATTCAATTGAAATAAAAATGATAAAGGATCAATACCAAGAGTAGGTAACAAGTGCCCAAAAAGTCTCCAAGTAATAAACGAAATCGAAACTAACAATTCTTGATGAAATACAAAAATTAAAGATTGTTTTGATGCTTCCAATGATATGAAATTGCTCAAACAATGATGAATATGATGATAGAAAACTGTCTCCAACGTCTGGTGTTATAAGTGTTTTTTTTTTACTCTTCATTGTTCCATGATTAGTAATTAATAAACTGCCAAGTAACTGCCACGCCTGGGAATGCGGCGCATTCCCACTCCCGAGCTGAATGCGTTGAGCAGTCTCCATGAATGTGTCGCCCATCCTGCTACTTTGTCCATTTTCAAGTTAAACTCCACAGAACTCGTTCTTTTTGCTCCAAAAGTACCTAACTCAACCTAAAACACAACTTTACAAATAATAAGCATAAAAGGGGCCTTTCCATTACGTTTGGGACACAAAACACAATGAATATCGCGATAAAATAGTCATATAAATGAGCGATATCAGTGCCAGAAGGAAGGGCACTTTGCGAGGTACTGCACGGAAAAGTTGGCAGCTCCAGGTCCGAAGCCAGTGTGCTACGAGTGCGGAAGTGACCAGCACCTCCAAAATGCTTGCCCGAGACTCCGAAACGCCCAACCTAACCGAGGCGGGCAAGGCCGAGGACGTGCATTCGCACTCACAGCTGAAGAGGCTCGACAGGACCCAAACGCGGTGAACGGTACGTTCCCTGTTAATAATCATTATGCATCCGTTTTGTTCGATTCTGGTGCCGAAAGAAGCTTTGTTTTCTTAGAATGTAGACCCCTTATTAACTTAGGATCTAAGATTCTTAAGGATAGCTTCACCATAGAGTACGCTAACGGTCAGGAGTTCGAAGCTAAGGATATAATCATAGGATGTTCCATATGCCTGTCCGACAAAAATTTCCCTATTGATTTAATCCCTATCGAGCTGAAAAGCTTTGATGTCATCGTCGGAATGGACTGGCTCTCTCGTTTCCGAGCCGAGATCGTCTGTTTTGACAAACTCATCCGCATTCCTCTTTCTGACACTGAAACCTTAGTTGTTCAAGGAGACAAACCCGGACGTTCACTCCGTCTCGTGTCGTCCATCAAAATGTGTAAGTACCTCGAGAAGGACTGTGACGCGTTCCTTGCTCACGTTGTTGAACGTAAACCCAAGGAGATCCGTATTCAAGATATTCCAGTAGTCAAGGATCACCCCGAAGTCTTTCCCGAAGATTTGCCAGGGCTACCTCCGCATCGACAAGTGGAATTCCGGATAGACCTCATTCCTGGTGCAGCACCGGTCGCTAGGACACCGTACCGTCTAGCCCCACCGGAAATGCAAGAGCTGTCTAAACAGCTTCAGGAACTCTTGGATCATGGTCTTATTCGTCCTAGTTCGTCCCCCTGGGGAGCCCCTATACTCTTCGTTAAAAAGAAAGACGGATCCTTTCGTATGTGCATCGACTAACGCGAACTGAACAAGCTGACCGTCAAGAACCGATACCCACTCCCGAGGATCGATGACCTTTTCGACCAGTTGCAGGGTGCAACTTATTTCTCGAAAATAGACCTCCGTTCGGGTTATCATCAGGTTCGTGTCAGTGAGACCGACATTTCAAAAACCGATTTTCGTACTCGTTACGGTCATTACGAATTCCTCGTCATGCCATTCGGTCTAACCAACGCACCAGCAGTGTTCATGGACTTAATGAATCGAGTGTGTAGACCTTACCTGGACAAATTCGTGATCGTGTTCATTGATGACATTCTTATCTACTCGAGAAACAAGGAGGACCACGCGAAACACTTGAAACTCATCTTAGAACTCCTCCGAGAACAGAAACTGTACGCCAAATTCTCTAAGTGTGAATTCTGGCTCCGGGAAGTACATTTCCTTGGTCATGTGGTCAACCAAGATGGGATCCATGTGGATCCGGCTAAGATTGAAGCGATCGAGAAATGGCAAGCCCCGACGACTCCTACGGAGATTCGTCAATTCCTAGGGTTGGCCGGCTACTATCGAAGGTTCATCGAGAATTTCTCGAAGATCGCTAAGCCACTCACCGAACTCACTCAGAAGGATAAGGATTTTGTTTGGGGTACGAAGCAAGAGGAATCTTTCTAGAAACTCAAACACCAGCTTTGTCACGCACCGATTTTGTCGTTACCAGAGGGTACGGATAACTTCGTTGTATTCTGCGATGCATCCCATCAAGGACTTGGGTGTGTCCTTATGCAGAAGGACAACGTCATCGCTTACGCTTCAAGACAACTCAAGGTTCACGAACAGAACTACACTACTCACGACCTAGAACTGGGAGCAGTCGTGTTCGCACTAAAGATCTGGAGACACTACTTGTATGGGACTAAGTGCACGGTTTTCACGGATCACAAGAGTCTTCAACACATCCTAGACCAGAAGATGCTCAACATGAGACAAAGGAGATGGATCGAACTGCTGAGTGACTACGATTGCGAGATCAAGTACCACCCGGGTAAAGCGAACGTAGTAGCAGACGCCCTGAGTCGGAAGGAAAGGGTGAGACCATCTCGGGTTAGAGCATTAGGTATCCAGATTCAGACTAACCTTCAAACGCAAATCGCCGAGGTTCAGCGAGAAGCGTTGAAGCCCGAGAACCTAAAGGGAGAAACTTTGCACAATCATGAGAAGGAGTTCGAGCTCAAATCCGATGGAATCCACTACTTCAAGGGCCGAGCATGGATTCCGAAATCCGAGGATCTTCGCAAGTTGATTCTGGATGAAGGCCACCGTTCCCGATACTCCATCCACCCCGGTTCAGACAAGTTGTACAAGGATTTTAAGGAGTATTATTGGTGGTCGGGCATGAAGAAAGATATCGCCTTGTACGTAGCCAAGTGTCTCACTTGCTCCAAGGTCAAGGCGGAATATCAGAAACCTTCAGGACTCCTGTAGCAACCGGAGATTCCTATGTGGAAATGGGAACAAATCTCTATGGATTTCATTAACAAGTTACCCCGGACGGCAAAGGGTAACGACACAATTTGGGTAATTGTGGACCGTTTGACAAAGTCTGCTCACTTTCTGCCAGTGCGAGAAACCCACTCGATGGAAAAGTTCGCTCAAATCTACATCAACGAGATCATCTCTCGCCACGGAACACCCCTCTCCATCATTTCTGACAGGGATAGTCGGTTCACGTCTCGCTTTTGGAACGCGCTTCAGAAATCTCTCGGGACGCGACTAGACCTTAGCACAGCTTACCACCCTCAGACCGATGGTCAAAGCGAAAGGACGATCCAAACGCTTGAGGATATGCTTAGAGCATGTGTAGTTGACTTTGGAGGAAGTTGGGATACTCATCTTCCACTGGTCGAGTTTTCGTACAACAACAGCTACCACGCTAGCATTAAGTGTGCTCCGTTCGAGGCCTTATATGAACGCAAGTGCCGATCGCCGCTTTGTTGGCTAGAAGCTGGTGATCGACAGCTCACAAGGCTCGACATTGTTCAAGAAACCATCGACAAGATCACCACCATCAGGGAGCGACTGAAGACGTCCCGTACTCGGCAAAAGAGCTACGCCGATAACCGAAGAAAACCCCTCGAGTTCCAGGTCGGCGATCGTGTACTTCTCAAAGTATCGCCATGGAAAAGGATAGTTCGCTTCGGGAAACGCGGCAAGCTAAGCCCGAGGTACACCGGACCGTTTGAAGTCATCGAGCGTATTGGTCCAGTAGCTTATCGACTCCAACTCCCGCCAGTTCTTTCCAATGTTCATAACGTGTTCCATGTCTCACACTTGAAAAAGTGCCTATCCGATGAGACCATCGTCATTCCGCTCGACGAGGTCAAAATCGACAACAAGCTCAATTTCATCGAGGAACCGCTTGAGGTTGTAGACCGAGAGATCAAGCAACTCAGACAAAGCCGAGTTCCTATTGTCAAGGTTCGTTGGAACTCCCGACGTGGTCACGAATTCACATGGGAACGTGAAGACCAGATACGTCAAAAGTATCCTCATTTGTTCAAGGATACTTCTACCTGATTGGGCGAGTCAAATTTCGGGACGAAATTTCTTTCAACCCGGGGATGATGTGACAACCGTCTAAATTTCAGGTGATTCTCAGTTACTTATTCGGTTCGAATCTCTAGTTACTCTTTTATCGTGTTCATATTGTTCGGGTTCTTAAATTGTCGTGTCTTTTATTGTCGGAACCAATGTCGGAATCAAATTATAAATCCTAACACCAAATAAACAATACAAGGACTTGACTAAGTTCATAACGGAAACTAAAAAGGTTCTAGTCCTTAACTAATTAACGGAAAACTTAAAACGTCAAAAAGCTGGACTTTCCAATCCAGCCGGCGGCTGAATATATTCAGCCGGCGGCTGAATCTCGCTGTCCAGCTGGACGATGACTCACTTTTGCATGCCATTTCATTGGACCAACCTTGTTTAGCTCGGGACTGGGCAACAATAACTGCCATTTGTGACCCCCAAGAGCAGTCCCACACACCCCTAATCACTTTTACTTTCATTTTTGAATCACACACACACAAAACACACACACTCTCTCTTTTTCTCTCTAATTTCCTCTCAAGAACAAAGCAAAACAGAAACTTAAACACCATTTTCAGTCCATAAACACACAAATATCAACCACCTAATCCATCAAAAACGTTCTAGGAGTTAAGGGTATCAAAAGGAAAGGTTTAAATCGGGTTTCCAAGAAGTTTTTGGAGCTAAAACTCATCCAAACCGTCACCTTGCTTTTTCCTCCGGTAGAACTTCTTTATTTTACTCTTTTTACATAAATAATCGATTGCATGTAAGACCCATAAACTGAAAATATGTTTTTACAAAGATTTAAAACGTTTTCTTGCTTAAAAACGAGTTTTTATGATAGATCCATATTTTTAACATGTAAATCTAAAATGAAACAGTGATTCTACTTTATACATATGTTTGAGTTATATCAGTTTGCATGTCGAATCTAACGGTTAAACGAGCTTAAAATCGGAAAATAAAGCAACTTTGAAGCTGGCCGAAGGCTTTTGGCCGGCGGCTGAAGGATTCCAGCCGACGGCTAAAGTCCAGCCGGCGGCTGAATACCTCCAGCCGCCGCCTGAATATGGCTGTTTGTCACTTTTATCGTTTTAAAGGCCGTAAACATAAAAATAAGCTTAAACAAGTACCACAGATTATTTACCCTTGAAAAGCTTACTGTTTTGAACAAAGGAATGGTTTGAAAATGTTTGAGTACTTAAAACTTATGTAATATTGTTTAAATGGTTGTATTGTGCATTTTAAAGCGGGAAAGTGTTTTGAAAATGGACATAATTTTTATTGCGCGGAAGCGCTGCCCAAATTTCACCGTAAAATACATTTCAAATTCAGTAACACAATAACTTCGAGACTTAATCACATTAACTTTGAACTTGGACACTTTTTGGACATAATTGGACTTATCGGACTACAAAACGTACACGAACACATAAACCTTATAAACTTTCCGTATTAAACTTTTTGGGACAGAATCTATGTATAAGAAAATGAGGATTTAAAATGTTAAATTGAAACTTAACATAACTCAATTATACTAATAAAACTTGTACGACTTTCCGGTGTTTTAGGTCGTTTGTGATTCCCGACGCGTTCCGCTTCCTTTGTGCTAGTTCATACCTTTTTACCTTCGCAAACCGTGAGTTACAACCCCACTTGTTTTATTTTAGTACTTTTAAACATTATTTAGGGGGAAACATAAGATACATGTTTTGTAACTTTTTACACTATTTGCGAATTATTGAAACAATTGGAAACTTGATACTTTTGGTACTTGTTCGAAACTTTGGAAACTTTGAAACATTTTAAACTTATGAAACTTTGAAACTTTGGAAACTTGTACAAAACTTGCAACTTTGGAAACTTGTACGAAACTTGAACTTGTGTACTACTATGCGTATATGTGTTGATGCCTTAGCGGGTTAACTAAATTTAGGATACTTGTTAGCGACCAATCCTTGATGGATATATAAGCCCGTAAGAACTCATTGTACTTTTGGAAACTTTGTTCAATTGCCCGTTTTGGTTCAGGTTCATTTATACACTATTAGCAACAGCCGTTAGTCATATGGGTATCGATACTTAGGAGGGGTCACTCCTTACTCAGGGTTAGCGTCCCAAGTACATATTGCTAAGTTCAAACGTTCAATCAATTAAACATTTTGGGCTAGTTCAGGACCACACAATCGGTTTAGTGTATACTTACTACTTATATTATGCCAAGTGATTGATACGAGTTATTATTTAGTTAAACACATACTCCCTACGCATATACCTTTTTGGCGCCTGGATTCCGCTACAACTTTATTATTACGAGTTTATTTATTTAACTTACTTGTGTACGTTCAAACCTTTACTATTCACATATATGTTTAAACGTCGCTCCGTTCCTTTTACTTATGACGTCATCATATATTTTGCAACTTTCTATTTTTGGAAACTTTATCGAAACTCTAAACTGTAACTCACTCACTACTTTATGTAGTTGACACTTTATCTTATGTTTCAGGAAATTAATGTAAGTGTGTGGAATGCATGGCAAGGAAGGGTCGTTATGGTTACGTGAGGCGTTCATTGGGAAAAGACCTTTTCTATTTTGGGAATTTTATTTTGGAAACATTGTACCTGTACTTATTTAAAACCTATGAACTGCTTGGTTGTTGAAACTTGAACTATTTTTATTTAATTGAAATGACTTGAATCGTTTATATTTGCTTATGACCGTGTAATGATATTCCAGCTCTCACATTCCATGTTTCCGCTATAGCGGGGTGTGACAAATTTCTACCCATTGCCACTCCTTGGGTCATTTGACCCATTTGGCAACATCAAAAGGAGAAATCATAATACTATATTCTTTCTCATTCAAAAACTTAAACATACAATTCTCACATCAAATTAACATACAATCAAAGCTCAAATTAACAATTTTCTTCAATTATTATGATTATCCCCAAATTATCAAAAAACCTAATTTTACCAAATTAAGCATTTTATTAAGACTATAACACATAATATAAACCCAAATTCATCAAATAATATTAAGTGCCTAATTTTACCTTCTTTTCCTCCAAACACCAATTTAGCTAGATTCCTTTATCTTCTAATCTTAACTCTTTATACTTCACAAACTTAACACCAATTTGAGGAAATTGCAAATGCTCTTAGCTTGATTTCAATTACACACACTCAAAACACATACAAGAAATCCAGAATTTGACACCTAATCATCCTACTCATACTCAATTTCGGATTTACACCTTTAGTCCCTCAACTTCTCCAAATCTTTCTAATTTACAAAATTACTAGCATTATTAACTAATTAAGTCCTTTCTAACTAAAATTAACTATCTTTCTTACAATTCTAGTCCTTCACTTATAATACTTCTCAAATAACATAAATATAAAACATTTATATTATAAATAAATAAATACTTACGAAATATTCTTATTTCCGAGAACCGGGATGTTACAAATCTTCCCTCCTTCTAAAGATTTCGTCCCCGAAATCTATTCTTCAAATAATTTGGGATAAAATTTCTTCATTTCATTCTCCGGCTCCTAGGTAAATTCCGACCCCTTTCTATGCTTCCATTGTACCTTAACCATACTAATTTGCTTATTTCTAAGTTGTTTTATTTTCCGATCGAGAATGGCTACCGGTTCTTCTACATAATTCAACTTCTCATCGATTTCTATATCATCTAGTGGAACAAATGACGTTTCATCCGCAAGACACTTTCTTAAATTTGACACATGGAATGTAGGATGTATCTTATTTAAAATTTCGGGCAATCCTAGTCGGTAAGCAGCTTTTCCGATTCTCTCTAAAATCTTAAATGGTCCAATAAACCTTGGACTTAATTTTCCTCTTTTTCTAAATCGAATCACTCCTTTCCATGGGGAAACTTTTAACATTACAAATTCACCAACTTCAAATTCTATCGGTCTTCGTCTTTTATCGGCATAACTCTTTTGTCGATCTTGAGCCATCTTAAGTCTTTCTCTAATTTGATCTATCTTTTCCGTTGTAATTTGTACAATTTCTTTTTCTCCCAATTCTCGTTGTCCAATTTCACCCCAACATATTGGCGTTCTACACTTTCTTCCATATAACATTGTATAAGGTGCACAATCTATACTCGTTTGATAGCTATTGTTGTAAGAAAATTCTACTAACGGTAAATGATCATCCCAATTACCCCCAAAATCTATTACACATGCACTGAGTAAATCAACCAATGTTTGTATTGTTCTTTCGCTTTGCCCATCGGTTTGAGGATGATAAGTCGTGCTAATATTAAGTTTCACCCCTAATTCTTCTTGAAAACCTCTCCAAAAGTGAGAAGTAAAACGTGTATCTCTATCCGACACTATCGAAATCGGAACTCCATGTCTTACTACGATCTCCTTCAAAAACATTTCTGCCATTTTCTCCGAAGATATAGCTTCTTTGATTGGTAAGAAATGAGTAATTTTCATTAATCTATCTACGATCACCCAAATAACATCATTCTTTCTTTTAGACTTTGGCAATTTCGTCACCAAATCCATAGTAATATTCTCCCATTTCCAAACCGGTATTTCCAATGGTTGCATTTTTCCATAAGGCTTTTGGTGTTCCGCTTTAACTTGTAAACATGTTAAACATTTTTCTACATATTTCACTATATCTCTCTTCATACCCGACCACCAATAGTCTTCCTTAAGATCTCTATACATTTTCGTACTTCCGGGATGAATATAATATTTTGACTTATGAGCTCCGTCTAGCAAAACCTTCTTACAATCCGATGTATTAGGAATCCAAACTCTCCCAAATCTAGTCTTTAAACCTCGGCTATCTTAAATCAAATTTTGCACTTGACTCACAATTCTTTCTCTTTTCCAATTTTCCTCTTTAATTGCTTCCGATTGAGCTTCTTTAACCGAATCAAGGAAATTTGCATTGATGATTAAAGCTAAGGAATAAAGTTTCATCTCCGGTTGTGAACTCTTTCTACTTAACGCATCCGCAACAACATTTTCTTTTCCGGGGTGGTATCGAATGTCACAATCATAATCTTTTACCAAATCTAACCATCTACGTTGTCTCATACTAAGATCATTTTGGGTAAAGAAATATTGCAAACTTTTGTGATCCGTATAAATCGTACATCTTTCACCATAGAGATAATGTCTCCATATCTTTAAAGCAAACACAACCGCCGCTAACTCTAAATCTCGTACCGGATACTTCTTTTCATTATCTTTCAACTGCCTCGAAGCATAAGCAATGTTGTGAAAATCGCGCGTGAGGCGCGCCTAGGCGCTAAATCGCATGAGGCGCCAAGGCTAGGAATTTTTTTAGGTCGAGTCGCATGACATGCATGAATCGCAAAAAAAGCGCAGCGATCCGGGCTTTTGCGCAAAAAAATAGCAAAAAAATCGCAAAAAATCGCAAAACGATGGGGAATTAGGAGAATTCGACTGAAATCTCTTGCATTAGTTTCATTAAGTTTATTTATGAAATATTATCATGAAAATGTGGCATTATGCCTTGAATATTGACACGCTTGCTTTATATTTTGGGTTTAAATTCAAGCTTTATTACATATGTATTAGTTATTCAGTATCTTAATATTATTATGTGCTATTTAAATTGCATAATTTTGACACATATGTTATAGAAAAACATAATATATATAGTGCGCCTCGTGTTTATGAATCCCGCGATTTGGTATGCGCCTCGCCTCAAGGCTCATTGACCTCCTTTGCGCCTTAGTGCGCCTTGAGCCTTTCAAAACATTGAGCATAAGCGATAACCCTTCCATGTTGCATCAAAACACATCCTAAACCGGTATATGAAGCATCACTATACACAACTAAATCTTTTGTTCCATCCGGCAAAACTAACACCGGTGCTTCACTTAATTTCTTCTTTAAAATCTGGAAGGCTTCTTCTTGTTTTTCTTTCCATTCAAACTTCTTATTCTTTCTAGTTAACTCGGTTAAGCTTGAAGCTATTTCAGAAAAATCTTGAATAAATCTTCGGTAATACCCCGCAAGACCAAGAAAACTACGAATTTCTTTCACATTTTTCGGAGAATTCCAATTAACAATTGTTTCAATTTTCGTTGGATCTACTTTTATACCTTCTGCATTTACTACATGACTCAAAAATTGAACTTCTTTTAACCAAAATTCACATTTAGAAGACTTTGCATTATAATTTCTCTCGTCTAAGAAACTCCAACAATTGACGCAAATGATCCGCATGTTCTTCTTTACTCTTTGAGTATATTAGAATATCATCAATAAATACTATAACAGATTTATCCAACATCGATCTACAAACTCTATTCATCAAATCCATAAAAGCTGCGGGGGCATTCGTTAGACCAAAAGGCTTAACCAAAAATTCATAATGGCCATACCTCGTGCGAAAAGCCGTTTTCGGTACATCTTCCTCCTTTACTTTCAATTGGTGATAACCCGACCTCAAATCTATCTTTGAAAAGAATTCCGCCCCTTGCAATTGATCAAACAAATCATCTATTCTCGGTAACGGGTATTTATTCTTGACCGTTAACTTATTAAGTTCTCGATAATCTATACACATGCACATACTACCATCTTTCTTTTTCACAAATAAAATCGGTGCACCCCACGAAGAAGAACTGGGACGGATAAAACCCTTATCTAACAACTCTTGTAACTGACTCATTAATTCTTTCATTTCAGCTGGAGCTAGTCTATATGGAGCCTTTGCTACAGGTGCAGCACCGGAAATCAATTCTATTCTAAACTCTACTTCTCTTTCTGGTGGCAAACCCGGAAGATCTTCAGGAAATACATCTACATATTCATTTACTACATCTACTTCTTTTAATTCTTTCTTATCTTTCTTTTTATCTATCACATACGCAAGGTATGCTTGACAACCTCGGGACATATATCTTCTTGCTTTCATTAAGGAACAAACTGAAATTTCACCACTCTTTTTCTCCCCGTAAATGACAACTTCTTTTCCTTCTAAATCAGTAACTTTAATAATTTTAATCTTACATAAGAAGATAGCATTATTTTTTTCTAACCAATCCATACCAACTATAACATCAAATTCTCCCATGACCATTGGAATCAAGTCTATCGTAAATTTTGTTGATTCTATCTCTAATTAATTATCGTGATAAACATCTGACACAAGAACAATTCGATTATCCGCCACTTCTACTTCTAAGGGATATTCTAACTTACTAAGGGGCTTAGAAAACTTCTTACAAAATTTACTTGATACAAAAGATCTATTTGCTCCCGAATCAAACAACACATAAGCAGGTTGAGAGTTTACAATAAAAATACCTGAAACGACATCAGTCGATTCTTTTGCTTCTACGGTTGTGATTTGAAAGCCACGACCACGGCCTTTATTATCTTCAGCTTTCTTTCCACTACCTCCTCCTTCAAGAAGTAAAGGAGCTTTCGGTCCCACCAATAACTTCTGATTCTGAGGCAACTTTGGACATTCATTTTTAAGATGCCCCGGGTCCTTACAGTAGTAGCAAATTCTTATTGGATTGGGACATTCACTACTAATATGACCCGGATTCCCACACGTGTAACAACCCATCTGACCAAATTTGCATTCTCCAGGATGATTCTTACCACACTTTCTACAACTATATTCTCTTCTTGATGACTCTTTCCTTTCAAATCTTCTCCCCGAACTTCTACCCTTCTGGTCAAATCTTTGCCTTTTATACGGTTCTTGTACATATTCAACCTTGCGTTTCTTCTTCTCTTCTTCAGTTCTATTTGAAAGTTCTAACTCTCTCCTTCTTGCCGCTTCAACCATATCTTCAAAAGTCCGAGGATTATAAGTGGAAACATGCTCTCTGATGTCGGGACTCAAACAACACATATAACGATCCATCTTCATCCGTTCACTTACAACATATTCTGGACAAAACCCCGCTTTATCTAGAAATTCATTAGTGATCTCATTCACGGTTTTACTTCCTTGTTGTAATGACAAAAACTCCCGGGTAATTTTGTTCACTGCCGAAGGTGGACAATAGTACTCCATGAATCTCTTCTTAAAGTCTCCCCACGTCATCTTCACAATCCCTTGAGCCGGGAATAACCTCACTATAGACTCCCACCAACTTTTAGCTTGATTTCGGAGTAGATTTGATGCATAAATTACCTTATCTCTATCCGCACACTTGCAAGTCAAGAATGCACCTTCTACCTCCATAACCCACCGCATGCTAACGATAGGATCAATCTCTCCAAGAAAAATAGGTGGATTACAGCTTGCAAAATCTTTATACGTACACCCCTTCTTATAACTTTTTGTGGGTTCTTCTTGATGATCAGAATGATCATCCTCACTTCCTGAATCTTCCTTCTCTTTCTGCTTCAATTCTTTCTCCGCGAGCACGCGGTCTATCTTTTCATCAATAATCTCCACAACATCATCTCTAACCCGTTTAATAATAAACGGTATTGCTTTCTCAAAGGCTTGGCTAATCTCCTTAGCCACAATTGTTTGCATATCTACTTCCTTGTGACCATCATCATGATGGCTACCTTCTTCTTCCATTTCTACCAACTGAAATTAAATTCAGTTAATAATGACATATAAAACTATAATCTATACACAATTATAGTTTATACGTCATATATATACTTTCTAACTTTCTTTTTCCCTTGTCCTTAATATACATCAATCATATTGGATATACATAACATGTCCAAAATTAGCGTTGGCCAGACGTTAATTTTAAACATATTAACCCTTGTACACCCAATACTATCAATGTATAATTAAGACTAAGGCATTCTATTCTTTCTCAACAATTAATCTCTCTTACTCTTATCTCTTCCGCAAGGCAAGCTTCTTCCCCTTACAAAGCCTCAACTTGGGTTCAAGTATCAACCGAGATACTCAACTCACACAAGCCAAGGCTCTGATACCAACTTGTAACACTTGGATTTAAAACACGTAATTTTTTTTTTTTTTTTTTTTTTTTATATATAAGAAACTTCTACAATGTTAATGGTTTACTACAACTTAACATAACTTTATACAAACAAAAGGTAATGTTTTGCTTTCACCAAAATAACATTTTAAACATTTAGAGCGAAAGTTCATTACAAAAGATTTTGATTCTTAGTAAGGTCCCCATCCATGCCTCGTATGCTTGCCTTGCGTTTCAAAAATCCTTCTTATCTATAAGCACGACATCAACAAAATAGATTAGCGTTAAACTAGTGAATATACTTAGACATATGTTAAGAAAATCTCCAAGACTATTTAAGTCTTATCAATCTCTTCTCCCAACTTAAAGAAAATGTTGGTTCTTACTTCTTTCCGACTATTAAAAGTCATTTGCATACCCTCGTGGTATGTATTTAAGGTTAACTCTACTTCTCCCCGACTAATGAAAGTCAATTCTACTTCTTGTCGTCATATAAATGTCTTCTCTATTCTTCTCTAACATAATAATATGTTAGGATATCATTCCCATACTTAAACTACCTTAAAACTTACTAAAAACTGATCTAGGCACTAGTTGCTCCGCAACTAAACATTCTGGAAAATCAGAAGTAAAACCAGAAGTAAAACTAGAAGTAAAACCAGAAGTAAAACTAGAAGTAAACATTCTGGAAAATCACCCTTGTATACTCACTTTGGCGTTGAAGTACGTTCACTACTCTTTTGTTGCTTTACCCTTTCCTTTGTCTTTTAAATCTGAGTTTATAAGACCAAAACACCATAGCTTTCAATACTCATAACAACATAACTAACAACTTTGTTACACATTTCTTTTCAAAAATCTAAACATTAACTTGCTTATTCATTTCCTACCCAACGTGCCACTTTTGGGGTCTTTTGACCCGTTAGGCTTTTATACCTACCTAGAAGCATTTCAAATCACCATCTACCTTATACACATATCAACAATACATACATAAAATGGTCATTTCCTTTTCTTTAACAAATTTCTACCCATTGCCACTCCTTGGGTCATTTGACCCATTTGGCAACATCAAAGGAGAAATCATAATACTATATTCTTTCTCATTCAAAAACTTAAACATACAATTCTCACATCAAATTAACATACAATCAAAGCTCAAATTAACAATTTTCTTCAATTATTATGATTATCCCCAAATTATCAAAAAACCTAATTTTACCAAATTAAGCATTTTATTAAGACTATAACACATAATATAAACCCAAATTCATCAAATAATATTAAGTGCATAATTTTACCTTCTTTTCCTCCAAACACCAATTTAGCTAGATTCCTTTATCTTCTAATCTTAACTCTTTATACTTCACAAACTTAACACCAATTTGAGGAAATTACAAATGCTCTTAGCTTGATTTCAATTACACACACTCAAAACACATACAAGAAATCCAGAATTTGACACCTAATCATCCTACTCATACTCAATTTCGGATTTACACCTTTAGTCCCTCAACTTCTCCAAATCTTTCTAATTTACAAAATTACTAGCATTATTAACTAATTAAGTCCTTTCTAACTAAAATTAACTATCTTTCTTACAATTCTAGTCCTTCACTTATAATACTTCTCAAATAACATAAATATAAAACATTTATATTATAAATAAATAAATACTTACGAAATATTCTAATTTCCGAGAACCGGGATGTTACAATGTGAGTTCGTTTTACGCTTTTCATATCTTTATCTGGAGGGTCCCTTTAACAAAAAGGCGATAGATTATTTTAATGACATTCTAGTATGTTAACATATTAAACAAGAGTGCACACTTGTTTAATACACTTGTATGTTTTACGCATAAAGTGCGTGAGTCAAAGGGGACACACCCCCTTGTAGGGTTCTAGCGGGGGTTTGGAGGTAACACCTTTGTAAGGCTCGAGATAGCGCTCCCAAAACAACAACGTTTTCAGTATATAACAGTCATTAGCGACTATGTTCTGAAATGTTAAAGGTCTATGGTGAGTGTTTCCAACAATTAACTAATGTTAACGACTCATACCTTTTGTAATAGACGGCGTTCGACAATCACTTCCACAATTTTTGGAAGTTAATAAATATGATGAACACAAATAAATTAACTGCTTCTCATACCCTATCCCGTAACAAACTTCGTAATGCCAGATGTGGAAGTTAATAAATATGATGAACACAAATAAATTAACTGCTTCTCATACCCTATCCCGTAACAAACTTCGTAATGCCAGGACAATTGAAGGGTCGAAATACCTTTTCCTAAAAGTGATTTCCAATACAAGAATTTAGAGAAATATCCCGTCATTGAATCTTATAATCCTATTAATTGCAAAACCCAATTTGACCACTTTGTTATGTAATTTACTTCCCATATGTTTGCAGAGAGACCGGTTGGTGGACCTGTGAGGGTGATAATTACCCGACCTGCTACAACCCGAACCCGAAAACCCAAACCCTTATTAGAGTCAGATTAGGGTCAAATCCGATTGAAACCTACCCGAATTATCCTTAATATGGTCGGATTGACCCGAATAACACACTATATACGGGTCTAAAATTGACTTTTCCTATTTTGTTCCATTCCTACTATATTCTAATTTGAGTCCTTGTAGACTGAAATATAGAATTAGAATCCCCTGTTTCTTCTAAACTCATCCCTCAGATCCATCGGATTTATATTCCAACATCAATCGGAATTCCCCACACGAAACCCCTTTGAGAATTTTGATTAATTCTCTATGACGATTCACCTACAGCAACAATTACTACCACCAGGTTCTTTTATCTTACAAAGTTTTTATTTATTTTATTGCTCCTCAATTTACGGGTTTTCTATTTTTCGTTTTAGATAATTAGCTATTATTACGAAATACTACTACTTATTCCATTTAACTTACTAACACCAAATCGGCATTGCGTATGTATTTACTCTTCTTCACTTATAACTATAATCCAAATTTAAAAGTTTTTTTTTTTTTTAATTCTTCAAAAGTTTACAACTTATAGCTACAGTCTAAAGTTTTCGGCTACCAGCTCCGACTTCTAACTTATTTTACCCAACATATTTGGTACTATTAATTTGAATATTAAGTTAATTATAGTTGATGATATTAATGTGAACATTTATTATGTTATAAATACTTGGTTTATATCTATTTCATAAATAAAGTTGACTTTTTACAATCTTATATTTTATACGAAGTAATGATAATAAATAAATGTCCGGATCTATAAATATTCTTGCTTTTTTATTGGAGCTGTCAAGGCCTAATTGTTTTCTTTAGCTGTCAACCCATTATCACACAAAGAACGTTGCGTTTACACAAATATATAGATATAGATATATGAATATATATTGTATATCTAACAATATGTAACTAACTGCTTACTTGTTTTGCTGCTCATCATTCTTCATGACAGAGGCTCCTCATCCCCAACAACCGGAAAACAAAACCCGACAGCAAGATGCCGGTGCGGCTTTCGTGCTTGAATCCAAAGGTGAATCTATCTTATTTGTTGATTTCATATAAGTTTGGGAGTTAGCTAACCATGTCCGGGGATATAAAAAGAAATTCAGACATGCATAATAGTGATGTACCTAGTAGCGATTATATTTAAATGAAGGGACATTTATTATTAATGAAGTGACGGTTATTATTAATGTATAATATTATTATGTATGTCTGAACTCTTTTTTGAAAAATAGCTCGGGGTTATGCTTAGCATAATTCATTAAGTTTCTATGTTGTGTTGTAGGTGAATGGTATCATGCCGGGTTTCACCTGACTACCGCGATAGTGGGACCTACGATATTGACACTACCATATGCGTTTAGAGGGTTGGGATGGGGACTTGGAGTTTTTTGTCTTACGGTTATGGGGGTGGTCACTTTTTACTCTTATTATCTAATGTCACTTGTTCTGGAGCACTGTGAGAAAGAGGGTCGTCGCCATATTCGTTTTCGGGAACTTGCTGCTGATGTCTTGGGTAATTTATGTCTTTCTGTGTGTTTGAATATACATGAGGTTTGATGAGAATGTTTGACTATCAGTCGAATATCTAAAATGTGATTCAATAGGAACAAAGTAGATAACTAGAATTGGGTCGATCTGGGTGAAATGGGTCAAATCAACGTAAATAGTTAAAGGAAATTGTTTGAACAAAGTCTGTTATTTGATGAATACATCTTTCTATATTGTGTTATTTAAACTTTAAAAGTGTGATATTATTTGTCTTTATAAGTAATTCATTAGTTATTCTTAAAAAATGCAATCAAGAGTGCTAGCGGGAGGGGGTGAACCCAACCCGTCCCGTTTCAGCAATTGGCACATTTTTAATCTGAGCCCGTTGTGACCTTTTACCCAACCTGCCGGATTCCCCTTACTATTATAGATAGTCCCGGGGACAAAAATCAATGTCAACTGTACCTCTTAATGGTTGACAACATGCAAAAGAGAAAATTTGAATTGTAACCTTATAAATAAGAGAAATGCATCATATTATTTGCGATAATTGGAACTTGGAAAAGAGAACTTTTGTGTTTGTTTTAAAACTGAGGATATTTTAACGAAACCTTTTCGCTTTATATTTTTTGTAGGGTCTGGTTGGATGTACTATTTTGTAATCTTTATTCAAACGGCTATAAACACTGGCATAAGCATAGGGGCAATCTTGCTTGCAGGGGAATGCCTTCAGGTATGATTGAAGTTTAATACATAGGCATTCAATATTACTTAAACACACTTTTGACTGTTTTTTTTTAACATTTTTTTTTTCCCTTGTAGATAATGTATTCAAGTGTTTCTCCTGATGGATCACTTCATCTGTGGCAATTCATAGCAATGGTGACGGTCGTGATGATGGTTCTGTCTCAGTTGCCGACTTTTCATTCTCTTAGACATGTCAACTTGGCTTCACTTTTCTTGAGCTTGGCCTACACATTCATTGTCGTGGGCGCTTGTCTCAATGCAGGTTTACTTTTCACCTGTCTAAAGGTGGCAAATTGGGCGGGTCAGCCTAGTGGGCTAACGGGTAAAAATGCGTTTGATATTTTACTTGTTGAAACGGGTTGGGTTGACCCATTTCTTCTAAGCCAATATATTTTTTCATTATCTCTATAATGATACATATTTTTTTTTAAATGATTTAAGAGGTTTTATGCATTAAATATACACTTTGTGACTTTTGACCCGTTTCTTGTAAGCCAATATTTTCTGACTCTACATCTTTTACTCATTCACAAATAGGGTTGCCACCTCTCATTTAAGGGTCCTCTTTAAGTTGTCACTATCCTTACGGAGTAAAATGACATGATTTTGTTTGCAGGGCTATCTAAAAATGCACCTCCGAGAGAATATTCATTAGAATCTTCAAAATTTTCAATGGTTATGAGTGCATTTACTTCTATCTCTATCATCGCTGCCATATTTGGAAATGGAATTGTCCCTGAGATACAAGTAAGTTTATTAAGTTTTGCAGTTTAGTCTCTATTGGATGCTACATTTTTAGAGGCCGTTAATTTTGTTGACATATGTTTCAAGAAAATAAGTTTATGACATTTTTTGAATTACAGGCTACGTTGGCTCCACCGGTAACCGGGAAGATGTTTAAAGGGCTTATGATGTGTTACGCTGTGATTTTTGTTACTTTTTACTCGGCTGCGGTTTCTGGGTACTGGGTTTTTGGCAACAACGCTAGCTCAAATATTCTTAAAAGTCTCATGCCTGATGAGGGACCCGCCTTAGCTCCGGTTTGGCTTCTGGGACTTGGAGTAATTTTTGTTCTTCTTCAACTCTTTGCCATTGGCCTGGTACGAGTTCTTCCTCTTTTAACTAATTTATTAGCATTTTGCCAGGATACACGTAATTCTCTAAAGCTTGTCGAAAAAACAACTTACAACGATTTTTATCATCTGGAATGTTTCTTTTGCTATTTGTAAGTATGTTGGCTGTTTAGGAATGGAGGGGTGATTATAATGGTTTGAAATTCCATCGTTAAAGATTTGGGGGTGTTAGGATTTGTGTATTGAACGTGATTATGTGAGATTGAATAATCAGGATTGGGTAATCAGCTGTCATCGAAGATAGTGTTTGGATATGCCTCTTCTGTTTGAAGTTGTACTAATCACGAGTTCTGATTATTTAAGTAACTTACGAGAAAAGTGAACCGTATGACTCCTTTTGTGAGAAGGATATATGCTGTATAAAATGCTTGTAGAAGTTTTCAGATTAGGTGCAAAGAAGGCGTAAATAAGTCATTTTAGTATACCCTTATATAAAAGTTTTAACTGTGATTTTTGAAACCATCGTGCTTATAAGCATTTCATTTGCAACAGGTTTACTCTCAAGTAGCGTACGAGATCATGGAAACTAAATCTGCAGATGTAAATCAAGGGATGTTTTCGAGACGAAACCTAATCCCAAGAATAATTCTACGGTCACTGTACATGATATTTTGTGGGTTTTTCGCGGCAATGCTTCCATTTTTTGGGGACATTAATGGAGTTGTTGGAGCTCTTGGTTTCATTCCGTTAGATTTCATCCTTCCAATGCTTCTATACAACATGAGTTTCAAACCGTCAAGATCTTCATTTATTTACTGGATAAACATTATTATCATGGTGGTTTTTACGGGCGTTGGCTTATTGGGGTCCTTCTCTTCGATAAGAAAGTTGGTTCTTGATGCTAGTAAGTTCAAGCTTTTTAGCGATGATGTTGTTGATTGAAGGCAAATTAAACTCTAGTATCCTGAATATACAAAGGCGGATACGAGAGATGTATAACTCTTAATGCAGAAAGTATAGTCTTGTTGAAAATATAAACGGCTGCCTTAAAACGACCACCGCATCCAATGTTGATGACAACTTTATGTTCGACGTTTCATTGAACATCTTTGCAGTACCTAACACACACCGGTATAATATGATACATTCGATATCTTTATACTAACTAAATTACATGGTTCACTTAAACTGTTATACCCACTCAATGTAGCTATTATATTCCATTTCATCCACTTTATCATGTCTTAAGTAGAGATGTAAATGAGTTGAGCAAAACTTGTGATTAGTCCACATGATGTAGGCGTGAATATGGGTTGTTACATACTTTGAGCTTCTTTCATAATCGAACTCGACTCAAACTTGAATAACCTCAAGCTTAAGCTCAACTCAAGTTGCTCGATAGAAATTCGACTTGTTTTGCAGCCTAGTAAGTTATTAATCTGTAAACACCTAAAATATGTCAAGATCATATGGTTACTAAAAATAAGTTATTTCCGGGCTTCAACAAAAAATGAATTGACGTAATAGAAACATCGCTTATGATAAGAAGTGACATGTCCCGATCACATTTACGTATTAAGTTTGAGAATCTAGTACTTTATTTTATTGTCTGCTATGCGTACAATCAAAGAACTACAAAAAACAAATCTCTCGGATGTTCATGACCACATATCCACATGTGACAACATATTTCTTAATGTTTGGCGCGAGGTTTATAGTAAAATAAAAACCTTTAGTTCTAGCTCGGGAATAAAGCTTCAGCTCGTATCTATAACTCTATTTACTAGTATCAAACACAATCATAACATGTTCGTTAATGTTTTTGAGTTTGAAGGCTAACCTAGTTGAAGATATATAGATGATCATATGTATTCTTTGAATGGAAATTTCGATTAAAAGCTAACTCGTCAAATAGGAATGCAGCAAAACAATACCGTCATAAATATTTTGTTACAATGATTAGAACCAACGAGTTATGTTTCAACATCTAGTTTTAGTCTCCAAGAGTTGGCATAATGATAATTTGAAATTGGATAAAACTCCTATAAAAGATGATAGGTACAAATTTCGATTGCTACAATGACTGCGTTTCTGTTGAGACATTTACCTGCTCAAAATGAGTCATTTACTAACAAAATTCAATCTTTTAAAATACAAGGTTGCTAACGTTTCTATCCTTTCGAATTGCAAACTGCTTGCGGTGGCCTTCCTACCTCCTCGATTTCTCATAAATGTAAATAAATACTACTGTATATTAAAGATATTTGAAAACTTTTGTCTCTATAAATTCTAATCTATTAAACTAAATCTTATAGTAGTTGTTATGCACACGTAGGCGATGGAGTAGGAATTAGAGATCAAACATTACTATTCATAGATGAATCGATATTAATCAGATTGAATTTTATATATATAAATTATTTATATAATTCGCTAATAAATGGGTTATGATATCCCGACTCACTTACATCCGTACATATCTCAAATCCCAACCTTAACAAATAACTAAATGTCAAACATATTTTAAAAGATATATATTGAAAATGAGTGAGGATTTTGTGTGAGTAAAATTTACACGAAGGGTACGTATGAAATAAATGGTGTGAAGTAAAGGTACGTCGGCTAGTTGATGTTGTTGTAAAGTTTGGTTATTTATGAGATTGAAGACATCCAACAACTTTTGTATTTTAATGGGTTCCATCACTTTAGATGTCTAACACAAATACACGAATACCTGCTCCACTTACTAATCTTATTCAAAAGTTTGTATCAAAAAATGACTTTTGATAACCATATTTCACAAACTTTGAGATTATGACTAAAATATAAAGATATACTAAAAATTACTAAATAAAACATTTTCTAATCTTTTATATACAACCCATATAATTGTTATCATCATTTTGTTTTTAAAAAGTTGTATTAAAACATTTTATTGAGAAACAACATGTTCAGGTCGTCCGTGAGGATAGACGAGGTGCACTACTACTTGTGTCGTGCAAATGTTTGGTGTTTTAAAATTTACAACCGATACTAATAATACCAAGAAAAAGAGAAATATAAGTGCCCATGATTGCTAATCGTCTAACTAGACATCGTTCGAGGTCAGATATGTTATATACGCGGTGTTGGTGGCTTTCGGACACCGTGTTAGTATATCCACGTTAAAAAAAACCATACGGGTATACTACCATTTTCATTTTATCAATACAAGGGCATCATTTTAAACATGGCTTCTCAAAATAAGTTATATGTTAGTTGCGTAGAACATAAAGACGACTCTAGATATGTGGATTATATGAAAAGGAGAGTCGTCCGCTTGTCCCAACAACCTAATACTCCCGGCCAAGACGAGATACGTTGTCTTTCGACCTCGGTCAATTTGCTGTTTTTTGTTTAGTTAAATAATCCATAAAAAATCAATTTATACGTAGACCTAGCATTGAATAACAAAATGCATACAACTCACCATCACCATTAAATGGCATCACCAACGACTTATGATTTTAACAAACCAAAACTCCCCACATATTAGTTACACATTTACGTCTTCATGGTCTCTATTTCAAACTCGTGACCTCTAATACCCCTTTTTTAATTCAACTCACAAACACAAAATCAACCTACTTATACTTATTATTTATTCATCTTTTAAACAATAGTTAAAAATAAGACAAGTTTGAAGTTATAATATCTATTGAATTATCAAAGAGTGTATTAATAAACACAATATAAAGTTTTCAAATTCAATATTGTTTCCTATATCTTTCGGGTTGAAACCTCGCTCCTTTGAATCCATGAAGTAACAATTAAGTGTTCGGTTAGAATGAAGTTTCATTTCAACTTATTATGTTATCGCCAAAGCAAACCATCATCAAGACAATCTAGTGAGAAGGAGTCATGATGTAGTTAATAACAGCCTTATATTCAAACGTACCTAGGTAAATCTTTGGGTGGTAATGGAAAGAATTCATAAACGACAGTGTTCATTTGGACTAAAAAGACTCATCATTTTCGGACGATACTAGTTATATGTTATCGTCTAAGCTCAAAGCTCTCGATCAAACATCATCCCTAGCTTCAATCAAGATTTTTGATGAGAACTTGTACATATCCTAGTTAAACACCTCTATTGACTAAAAAATGTTGGACTCATCGACTACTAAATTTGCTTGTTGAAAAAGTAATTAATATTTTAATTAAACACAAAACATTTTCTAATTTTCTTAATTTTGTTCTATCATATGTGTCCATACTCATGACATTACTTTTAATTATATAATAATATTCGATAAGGAAATATATATTTACTAGAATATAATATACCTAATTAGTCAATTTCTTACATCGTGATAACCTAAATTATGAAACCCTCAAATCACAAGTATTTTCTCTATATATACACTTATTGACATTATTAATGGAGTTATCCATTTCTCTTCATTTTCCGTGACAAGCTTAAAGAAATAAAAGAAAAATGGAGAAAGAAGCACGAACCCTAAAAGCCAAACTTAAACGTGAAGTATGGGATTGTGAAAGCTCTCTCTACGACTCTTTCGAACGCAAATCTTTCGAACATCAACTCGATTCCGCCATATCTGCTAGAACCATGTCCATGCCTCACCTCTCCTCCACCTCCCTCCGAAACCAACCACAACCACTTCCCGACCACAAACCTACATCAAAGAAACACTCAAGACTCGTGCGATCCCTCAACAAGCTCCTACGATCAGTTTTCCGGTCTAGACATAATAACCATAATTCATCAAGACATGAAGCCTTTTATGTATATGATACCTCAAGCGCTCTTTCCACCATTCCGGAGGCGCCTGAGTTTGATATGCTTTCACCGGATATGAAGTCGTTGGTGGCAAGAACGCAGTCTGATCGGTTTATGCCAACTTCTCGTGGTATAACTTGTGCTTGACTTTTACAAATACTTGGGTTTTTACATGTTATTAATTAGTTTTGGTAATTTTTATACTTGTTTTTGAAAGTTTTGGTTAAATACTTTAGGATCATGTATAATACTTTCATTTTATGTTTGTGTATTAACCATACTTTACGTTGATTAATAATAAGGTTATTTCTAAGGAAAGCCTGCATGTTTTCATTGACTAAACAATTATGTTCATCAACATATTTTTTATGATTGATAAAGTTCTTGATATTGTTTTTTTTTTATGTAAATTACTTGAAATCTATTGTATGTGTTTAGTTTAAAACGGTCTTTATTGTGTGTATATATATAACTTTTGTATATGGTTATTTTACCTATAACATTTTTAGTGTTTTTTTTTTTTTTTTGAACTTTATTATATGAAAAACCGTACACAATTTCTATTATAAGCGACAAAGGCCATCGATTTTGTGTGGGTATAAACCTTGTATTTGTAAAACTTCAACAAATTAATCAATCAAAAAATTAATAGAAAATTAACCATTTATAAAATAAGATTACATATATTTTTCTCCCAGAAGAAATCCTTAATATATGGATACAATGGTTTATTTTAAAGAATTAAATTAATAAATGATCCAGTCAAATTGATTAATTATGTGAAGTAGGTACAAGTAGAATAATAATGTAAATGGATTTTCTTGACTACAAGTTGGTCTAGAATCTCATAAGAGAAAGTGTGCAATTTTGACTTAACATTTGCAGTGTATATGTATATGAATGAAGGGAAACCGCGTTAGTGATCTTACGACAATTAATCTTCAGCATATAGAAATCGAAACATGATTTTGAACATTAGAAATAAATTTAGTTAGAAATATGGAACATAATTGCAAATGTTTTGCTTTTGTTTAATTTTAAGTGTTCACTTTCAATAAACAGAATTCACAATCCAAAAACGATATACTAATCATATCAATCTTCAAGTATTTGATTTTAGGGCTAAGTGTATGGAAATGTAACAAACTTTCTCCGTTTTGTTATTGTGTGTATCCAACTTTCATAACCTCTATTGTATGTATCGAGCTTTTATTTTTTCACAAATGATGTAAGAACCGGATTTTTTTATTAGAAATTTCATGTAACTAAACCGGCTACACGTCAGCAAAAATCCGGTTCGTTACATCAACTGTGAAAAAATAAAAGTTTAATACACACGATAGAGGTTTTGAAAGTTGGATATATACAATAGAAAAACGAAAAAAGTTTATTACATTTCCAATACACTTATCCTTTGATTTTATCATACAATCACATGAAAACTTGCATGACATATGTTAACAAATGCTATAATAAAGACACAAAAACTCATTTTGACGGGGCATTCGATTCTGAAAATTATTATACTCACCTTAGCAAGCGAACACCAAAAAGTAAGCAATAGAAATCAGCCTCTAAACAGTCTTGAATCACCGAACAGACGTAACCTAGACTACACGAAAAACTCTAGGTTAAATAGAAACCTTGATGTGCATAGCCGATAACCAAACGTAAAAGAATGGCGAAATTACCTTTCGTAAATCACTTAAACAATCGGGTAATCGAACACAAACGTAACCTCATTTGAATATACGTTGCAAGAGGCTTTGTTCTTCCTCAAAACGACCCCTTTTACCCTAGGATCGCCCATCTGGTGTAGAACAACAAGTAGGGTTCGAAAATCCAAAAAACGACATCGTGAAACCCAAATAAAAGGTTTTTATAAATATATGTCTCACACGACACTTGGTATGGCTCGAATTTCAAAAACCGCATTTTCGGGTCTTTGCGGTGTTTTTTGTTGCTTTTTAGAGTGTATGTATTGTGTTTAGAGAGAAAGAAGTTTGTGAAATGTGCATTTATTTTTTTGTACAAGCGATCGCTTTTTAAAAAAGACAAAAAAAACTTAAATAACAGGCACCACCACCATATCACCCACTCCATAACTCGTTGTTATAAAGGTAATATTATGTACTCTATTAGGACGTTTATTGGCTTCCCGATCGACTAAATTTCTCCTAGTAAGTGGTGGCGTCATGAAAGTGAGTAAAGTTGGATAACGCCTTCATTCACGAATCTAGAAACATTTTAAGTTGAGAAACATTTTAGTAGGGTTAATTAACAGGCCGGATTACATCTTATGTTTGTTCTTTTCATTCTTAACTTTGACAAAATTACCATCTTTTCATTCTTAACTTTGACAATCGCATGCACTTTATAAGCAATTCGATTAACCGAATACGTCTTTTGAAGATGCTATCTTTTTTCTAATAAAATCTCTCCATCGTTACTAAAATTTAAAACCATAAATTTCACAAAATTATGCACTAATAACATATTTGATAATCACGCATTCAAAATCAAGTATTTCACTAAATTATGCTAATAACATGTCGAACCGACATACCAATCATCATTTTTACAAAGCAAAACAATATAAGAATTAGTGTTTACATATCACAACCATATTTTAACAATTTTTACACTTAAAACCTCAATTGATGATAAGCAATCGTATTTTCTCCGGTTTTAAGAATTTGATATTATTAGTAACGATAGCACAAAGTAGAAGCTACATGTTTAGAAAGCCTCATTGTACAAAGTATTATTATATCTTTTACTATTTTTTTTTTTATTATTTACTCATTTTTCTTACTATTCAATCCATGAGGTTTTGAAAAACTTACAAAAGTATCTGATTATCTTTAAAAAGTTTTTAACACTAAACAAACATGCAATCTTGCAAGAACAAAAATATATACACTCTAAAATTTTTTTTTTAAATGTAATTGATATTTTAAGGGTATTAGGAAAAGTTAAATTACTAAACAAAACTTTATTCAAAATTTTTGCTTTTGCTATACATAACTTATGTGTAACTAATAACATAGATGTTTCGCCCATAAAATATCGATAGACAATCCGCCATAATACGCGGAGAAAACATACTCGTATATCAACGTATACCTCTAAAAGGTTTATCATAGTAGAAACTGTCTCGTAAAAGAAAATGTCAATAGCTTAAGCAACAAAGGATGTTAAAGGCCCAGGCAAGAAGTAAAATAAATAATGGAAATGAGGCTTTCTAAACATCTGGCCCCTTATCCCAATAAAAGTGGCCCCTAATGGAAACGAGAATTTGAGGCCGTGTGCATGTTGCGACGGAAAAAAAAAAAAAGTCGCTCGAGAATAAATACATAGTTAAAGATAAATTGTGATAAAATTAACATAATTAATCGTATGTTTAAAATCGATTTAAACCAAAAAAGATGTCACTTAAGCATGAAATAGAATTTTATTATGGTCCTACAAAAGGTAAACCTATTAAAATCTTTTTTGAATTTTTTTTATTCAAACCAATCAGAAGATGCTTTAAGAGAAATCAAAATCAATAACATTTTAAAAATTCTCCCCCTTCCATTGTTCTTTTATTGCAATTCTTTTATCAATTAACACAACTATTACAGACACAAAATATAGAGTCCATATAATAGACTTAAATACATGACCTTATAAATTCAGTTAAGCTTGATGTCATGACCTTATAATACAATTAGCAAATGTTTATTAAAGATTGAAAAGACTAACGTCTAGTTAGTCTTACTATAAGAAAAATAATCTTTAGTCACGACTCAAATTGGTCACTAATATTACTATTGACCAAATATTTGGTCATTAAGAATGTTAGTGACCAAATTTGAGTAATCTTTTTTCGTCACTATATGTATGTCATTAATTTTATTAGAGACTAAATAAAGTTATTTTTTGGTCACTAATATTGTTTAGTGACGAAATTTAGTGATTATTTTTTTAATGGTGACTAAATAATTTTATTAGTGACCAAAAAAAGTCGTCACGAAAAATTTTGTCATTAAAACTCATTTTTGTTGTAGTGTTGATGTTTGCTCAAGTGTTGATGCTGTTTTTTTTTTATATCGAAAGACAAGTATAACAGTTCGGAGATACAATGACATCTAATTGGCCAATATACAACTCACGAACCCACACACCTTCACAAGGAGGAATCTCACTTATCTCACAAGAGGAAACCCACACACCCTCGAGTGTGGATGCTGTTAAAGGTGATTTTCGTTGATCACAACCTTATAAATAGCTAGTTAAAAATGTAGAATTTGTTGCTCATATTTGTGGATTACTTGTTGAGTAATTGCTTACTATTTTTGTTTTGTTTTTGTTTTTATTCTCATTCTCTCTCTATACATAAATAATGGGAGGAATCATAATGATGTTATTTCAAAATTTCTTCATTGTTATATTTAGGATAGAGTAGATAGTTGCTTTCTTTCTAAATTTGTTACAATGTTACAAAAAGAAGTCATTAATGTTATTATTATGATTTTTGCATTTAAAAATAACAACAACCTGCTTAATTAATAGAGTTAATTATATAAACCATCCTTATTGTTTATTTTAAATTACGAATTTCGTCCATAAGTTTAAAATGTTGCATAAATCGTCCATTTTTGGAAACTAATTATGGTTTTCGTTCCCAAATTCTAACGGACGTCTATTTTAGAAACGAAATGTGTAATTAGTTCACGATGATTTTAACGAAAAAGTTTAACAGACATCCATTTTATGGACGAAATCCGTAATTAGTTTAAGAAAATAGACGATTTATGTAACATTTTAAACTTAGGGACGAAATACATAATTCTAAATAAACCATAAGAATAATTTATATAATTAACTCCAATTAATATTACTTACATTGTCCTCAAAATAAATTAATATTTATCATTTGGAACCAATCCTGAACAACTGAAACTAAGGATTTTAAATTAATATTTATCATTTGGAACCAATACTGAACAACTGAAACTAAGGATTTTTCTAATGTATCCTTTCGGAGTATACCTTTATCATACTATCTTATAAAGCATTTGGGTATTTTTTTCTAAAATTGAAATTTAAGAAGGAAATTACTCTTTTGCCCTTATCATCCATATTAATTACATAAATCCCTTGATTTATTTGATTAACTTGATTTAATATTGTTTCCATATTAACTTAACTTATAAAATGGACAAATTAAATTAACTTATAACTACTAAACAAATCAATTTCTCACCAATATATTTTCCTAATTAATAATAAAATTTAAAAAATTAAAAATACAAAACCATAAATATCCTTATACTCCATGATTTGTAATTTTGATTATTGTAGAATTTGCTATAATTACACTTAATTCGTTGAAAATTGGTGAATTGACAACATGAATAATATGTTTTCAGAATTTTCATTGTTAGTTAGTTAGGATAATTTTTAATCATGATTTTATAATATTTCTAGAATCTATAATTTGTTATTCCACATTGAAGTTTGACAAAATAATATTTAAGTAAGCTGTATAATTATTTTACCACATTTTATACTATTTAACATTTACTTTTTTTCATACCAAATAGATAGTTTTCTATTTTTTTCAATTTCCCAATATAATTTTGTCAAATTAACTATACTATGCTATGTAGAATTAAATTCTATACTACGTAGAATTAACTTGCTTTTTTTCATACCAATATAATTTTGTCAAATTAACTTATAACTACTAAACAAATCAATTTCCCACCAATATACTTTCCTAATTAGTAATAAAATTTAAAAAATTGAAAATACAAAACCATTTCACTATTATATTTTCCCTCCACATTTTATACTATATAATGTGTTGAAAATACAAAACCATTTTACTATTATAAATTTCCCTCCACATTTTATAGTATATAAATAGAGTTTTAACATTTACTTTTTTTCATACCATTTTTTTTTTATATAATTGTACAATGAAACATGTTGGCAACACTATCAATAATCCAATAATCATCGAAGATGACAAGGTTGATCGCATTGCCAAGAAACAAAAAAGAGAACAAGACTTGAAAAACTGGAATTGGGACGATGTTATTGTCATCGAAGATGACAAAGTTGATGATGAAGACGTTGCTCGAGATGTTGTTGTAGATGAGGCTACTACGAAGGTTGTTGCTCAAGACGTTGCTCATGAAAAGGTTGTGATCTTTTAAATTTAATGTCCTTCATTTGCTAATGTTACATATATATTATTTTTGCTAAATACTAAATATGTCTAAACTATTATCGATATAGGATCCATTCGACTTTGTGGATATTTTTGGTGAAGATGTTGGACATGTTGTTCCTCAAAAAGTAAACATTAAAAGTTGTAGTTTATATTTTTAATTTCCAGATTTGCATATCAATGGTGGTTCTTCCCAGATTTGCACAGATGAAAGTACATCAAAAAATGATTTGATCGATGCTATCTTCCCAGATTTGCATATCAATGGTGGTTCTTCGGATTACATCATTTCTAGGGCGATATTATCAACGAAAAATGAGAACGTGGACGAGATTAACGATCAGTTAATAGACAGGTTTTGCGGCGAAGAAAAAATCTACTATAGTTTCGATGAAGCTGTAGATGATACTAATAACTATTATCCGGTCGAATTCTTAAACTCACTAACTGTTAGTGGTTTGCCGCCTCATTACCTTCGAATCAAAGTTGGGTGTCTGATTATACTGCTAAGGAATATTGACCCCTCTAATGGATTATGCAACGGCACAAGATTGATATGTAAAGCTTTTCAGCCAAACGTCATTGACGCGGAAATAGCTGTTGGTCAGCATGCTGGAAAAAGAGTGTTTGTTCCCAGAATTCCGTTATGCCCTTCAGAAAGTGACATGTTTCCGTTCAAGCTGAAAAGAAAACAATTTCCTGTCCGACTTAGCTTTGCTATGACAATTAACAAGGCTCAAGGGCAGACAATTCCAAAAGTGGGTGTGTATCTACCAGAATCGGTATTCTCCCATGGACAACTTTACGTGGCGCTATCTAGAGGGATTTCACGTGGAAATACAAAGGTATTAGTAAAGGGTGCCAAAATTTTTGATCGAGATGGAGTGTACACTTCGAACGTAGTGTATCGGGAAGTTCTACATGACAAATAAAGTATGCATGTGTGTAGTTGTTGAATACCGCAAGTTATGTTTTCTTATGAATATCATATATGTATTCTTTTAGTACCAACAATTATATACTACTCGATTTTTACATCATTCTAAAAAAGTTGTGAACCATTTCACACAATCTATCTTTGCATTAATCTAAGTTATATTTATGATAACCAAAAGTCATCGCTATCCGTTATCCGTTTCCAATCGTCTCGATTTCCAAAAGAAATCAAATTGCATATACATTAAATAAATATAGTTGCCGCTGCAACGCGCGGGTACCCTACTAGTATTATTAATTGAACTGAAACATTTATTTTAAAATTATCCAGTTTTCATTTAATACGTGGTAAATTGAAGGAAATAATTTTGAGTTTATTAAATTAAATTTCACTACCTATTAGAAGAAATGTAATTTTGAAAAGAAAATTTCATTTCAATCTATATTTACTTATAATAGAGAGTCGTCGGATAGCTAATGTTTGAGATATTCCAAATAGTGGAATGGTATGCATTTGAAACTCCTGACTCTTTAGTTGTCCTGTGTTTTAATTACCATAATGAGAGGTATAATGATACGTAAACTGTTCATTACCCTAAGTTAATAACATATTTGAAACTTCTGACTCATTAGTTGCCCTGTGTTTTAATTACCATAATGTGAGGTATAATGATATTCCTGACTCTTTGGTTGCCCTGTGTTTTAATTACCATAATGTAAGATATAATGATTTTTTAGACTGTTTAGTTACCCTAAGTTAATAACACAAAACTCCTGACTCTTTGGTTGCCCTGTGTTTTAATTACCATAATGTGAGGTATAATGATATTTAAACTGTTCAGTTACCCTAAGTTAATAACACATTTGAAACGCTTGACTCTTTGGTTGCCCTGTGTTTTAATTATCATAATGTAAGGTATAATGGTGGTTTTGTGTTTTTCTATATAAGTTCTTTTGCATCAACTAACCACATAACCACGTACAATTATGTCTCTTTCGAAAAATATGTCTCACTCCAAGATTGGCGCCCTTGACCTAACTAGAGAAGATTGGGTTGTTCATGTAAGTATTTGTAGAATGTGGGAGGCAGTAAATACGAAATTCGGTGATGTCTTACTTGGGTTGGAGATGGTTATAACTGATGAGGAGGTAATTTCTAATTTGTTTGAAAATTTGAAAAGCCGGAAAAAGGGTACGCCACGAAAACAGTTAATATACAATAATTTCTACCATGTTTTTTATGTACAACGATGGAAACCTTTTCTATATTATTATAAATGTGTAACTGGCCATGTTTTCACTATTTTGGCAACAGTTGGTCGTCATGTTTTCACTGTTTTGGCAACAGTTGATCGTCTATATACTCAATCCGGTTGGTGCTACAAGAGTTGCGGAGAGTGCAACAAAGAGTTAGTTGTAAACGATGGTTTGTTTTTTTTTGGATCTTTTCAATGACTTTTGCAAGTACCCTATGATAATGTTGGTTTTTTGAGTTGTTTTATGTAGGGACTATGGTATTAACCTACCCAATTATTGCCTTTGTAATGTATGTTTTCGTTGTTGCAGGTATAGGGTCCATGTGCATGTTGTTGATTATACAAGTGATACAACATGTTATATTCTTTCTATACCTTACTTGAAAATATGCAGCAGTTTGCAGAATTATATATGTATCTAATCTAATATCTAATACTGTACGTAGGAATGTCTACTTATTTTTACATATGTATTTGAAAAGTTTGACTTTTGTAGTCAATCCCTTAGCTATTTGAGTGGTCACATCAATATTGTTCTAATTCAGTTTCAGATTCATATTGTTTGAACTCCCGATTCTGATCATTGTTCGTAACAAATCTTTTTAGAAATTGTCACCGCGCAACGCGCGGGAATACGCCTAGTTTATAATATAAAAGTATGTCCCGGGATAAGTTAGAAAAACTAAAAACATGAAATATAAATACAAACCCTTTTATTAACTATTTTAATTAATTAAAGGCACAATCATTGGCGGATCTTGAACAGTGTTTTAGGAGGACCAAACCGATTTTTTTATACAATTTACACTAACATTTCGTAATTTATGCCGATATTCCAAAAACTTTACACTAACGTTTCGAAATTTCGAGGGGCGCCCCTTAGAAGTTCCGCCCTTGGGCACAATAGAAAATGTAAAACATTAAAAATGTAGAAATCATTTTACTTCTAATAATATTTTTGTAATAGAATGTTATGTAAAGATTTTTCATATACTGATATTTATAAATTTTAACAGTTTTGCTATATATATATATGGATAGACAAAGAAGGTGACAAATTCGTATCAATAATGGAAGGTCACATAGCCATTTTCCCGAGTCCAGGAATGGGTCATCTCATTCCACTCACTGAGTTAGCTCACCGGCTTCTCCTACTCCACCCTCATCTACTCATCACCTTCATCATCCCGACCGCAGACGGAGCTCCCATAAAACCGCAAAACGACATCCTTAACGCCATGCCGGATAACATATCTTCCATTTTCCTTCCTCCCGTAGACCTAAACGACCTTCTTGATGATGCCACTTTGGAAAATAGGATATCACTCACTTTAACTCGCTCATTACCTGCTTTACATCAAACTTTGGCCATGCTAACTCATGACTCATCTCGAAAAAAACCCTCAGCTTTGGTTGTTGACGTTTTTGGCCCTCCTAGTTTTGAAATTGCCAAAGAATTCAATATTCCACCTTATATTTTCTGCACGGTTAATGCAATGACTTTGGTTAGTATTTTCCAAAGTACACTTTTGGATAAGATGTTTCCTTGTGAGTACAAGGATTTAACTGAACCGGTGAGATTACCTGGTTGTGTTCCGGTTCAAGGAGTAGATATGCCTGAACCGCTTCAAGATAAGAAAAATGAGACGTATACATACATGGTTCAGTTATCCAAAAAATTTAATTTATCAAAGGGTGTTTTGGTAAATAGCTTTCTTGAATTAGAACCGGGTCCATTCAAGGCTTTGGAAGAAGGTGAGTGGTGTAAACCTGATATTTACTCGGTTGGACCATTGATACGTCCCGGTTCAGAGAACCGGGACGGTGATGGATATGAATGTTTGAAATGGCTGGATAAGCATCCAGTCGGGTCCGTTTTGTTTGTATCATTTGGAAGTGGTGGAACACTATCACACCATCAGTTACTTGAACTTGCCTTTGGGTTGGAATTGAGTGGTCAAAGATTTATTTGGGTGATAAAGAGTCCACATGGAAAGTCACATGGAAGTTATTTCAATGCACAAAGCCATCTTGATCCGTTTGAGTTTTTACCCAACGGTTTCTTGGATCGGGTCAAGGACCGTGGTCTAGTTTTACCATCTTGGGCCCCACAGATAGAGATCCTGAGTCATCAATCTACCGGAGGGTTTTTGACGCATTGTGGGTGGAACTCGACACTTGAGAGTATCGTGAGTGGAGTGCCTCTGATTGCATGGCCACTTTTTGCTGAGCAGAAAATGAACTCCGTTTTACTAACGGATGGTTTAGGTGTTGCTTACAGGGTGAAAGTCGATGAACATGGAGTCGTGGGAAGAGATGAGATCAGTAAGTGTGTTAGGAATTTGATCGAAGGAGAAGATGGGCGTAAGATGAGGTTGAAAATGAGTGAGCTTAAAACTCTTGGTGCAATGGCATTGAGCCAAGCCAAGATGGTTCATCAACTAGATCACTTTTACATGTGACTCAAAAGTGGTGTGAGTAATTTTATTTAGTGGTTTTCACAAGCGTACTATTTATATATGTAATTTGGATGATATATTTGTAATAATACGACGGGTGCCATTGTTACACCCACGTTTATTAACGCTTCAATTTAAAAGTACTAGTTATCATGTCCATTTCGTGAAAAAAACGACAATATGGCAGGTTTCACATCAAAAGATTTGCATTTTCGGATCGACACATATATCCTTTTATACAAGTTGTGATAAATATATTAATACATCTTCCCCAACTTCTCTACTTTTGCCCAATGCTCCACAAGCCTACTATAGAGTAACTTTGATGTTTCGTTTCGATCATGATATGGATTATGACAAAGTTCTTGAGTTTTTCTTTTTGGAACTTTATGATCATGATTAGATTTTTGAAACCAATTCCGATTCGTTTGATGGTTTCCAAACGAATGTAGTTCCGTAAAATATTTTCATTGCTTAAATGTGGTTCAAGAAAGACACGAAGTTAAGAAAGACTCAAAGTTGACTTAAGAGCTCAAAAATAGAACAAAAATATCAATTAGACTATGTCATGATAATACAAGTATAAATCGAATATATAAGAAAAGGTTTAATTCAAAAGTTCGTAAAACTTAATATCTAAACTCATAACCAACTTTCGGGTGGGCAAATATTTTCATAAGACCTAAATGGTGCAACAGAAATATGGGTTAATTGTTTGAAAATGTATCGAACTTTACACCTAAAACTATTGTATCCATCCATCTTCTAAACCATCTATTGTATTCATTGAATTACGAGTAACATGTATTGTATATATTAAATGACTTGAAACTTGTTAGTTGATGATGTGGCACCAGTTTATATCTATGTGGAATTTATAAAAAAAAAGAAATTAAACTTATATTATTAATAATAGTATAATATTGTTTATAAATAATATCTATATCATCATCTCAATCCATCAGTTTATCATCATAAACATATCAAACAGGTTTTAAACTTTTCCTCAGAAGTTTGATTTTGCTTAGGAAATTCGATTAAAATTCCAAATTTAACAAGAAGATGAAGGTAATTAATTTGGGGTTTTGTAATGGATCAAAGTTCCATAACTCTGATTTATTATTTCCACAATCGAATTTGGCGATCTTCGGAAGCCACTGACCTAACGGAATGATCTGTCTCTGTCCTCTGAAGTCCCATTTCACTCGATCTGGCGATTCCGTTATCTTCTGCAGCGGCGACGGTGGTAGTGACGTGGAATTTACGGCGGAGGAGGTGGCGACAGGGCGGCGGAGGAGGAGGTGGCGGTAGGTGGTTAGGGTTTTGAGCTGGCCATTCTGTTATCTTCTGCAGCGGCGACGGTGGTAGTGAGGTGGATTTTACGGCGGAGGAGGTGGCGACGATGCGACGGAGGAGGAGGTGGCGACAGTGCGGCGGAGGAGGAGCAATGATGTGAAGCTGCGATGACGATGACGACGGCAGGTTTGGACGGCGATGGTGGCCGGTTGCAATGACGATGACGTCGATAACGATGACGGCAGGTACAGGTTTTGATGAAAGAATTATATTGCAGGTTTGGCCATGGAGATGAATAAGAATTATATTGCAGGTTTGTCTGATTTTGATGCTAGCATGTTTGACCAAAAGTGATGGAGATTTAAATATTTTTAATATTAGAATTAGAATATTAAATGTATGACATGGTAATGACGTGTATCTGTTTTCTTGTGTGGCATCTTATGTGTCTTGATATGTCATAGATAGTAATCTGCTACTTGATAAGGAGGTATACTTCTATATACAATAGACGTCTATGGTAATTAAATGAATATGATAGAGTTTCTAATAAATGAGTGCATACAATAGTTTTGGATGTAAAGTTCGATGCATTTTCAAACAATTAACCCACAGAAATATAAACATTGAGATTATCTGGATACATTTCAATTCATATTCCAGTAGTAATAATTTTGAGATACAAAAGTAGAAATGAAAACAAAATTCAAAAGCGTTAGATTAATATACGAAACTAAATTTTATATTTGTTATTTTCTGTTAAATTTGTAAATGTAGAAGTTTTTAAACCAAGATAACCCACCACAGACAAAGAATAAGAGGCACCCGGTTGTGTTCCGGTTCAAGGAGTAGATATGCCCGAATCGCTTCAAGATAAGAAAAATGAGACGAATAAACACATTATTGATCAGTTATCCAAAATGTTTGATTTATTAAAGGGTATTTTGGTAAATAGATTTCTTGAAGTAGAACCGGGTCCTTTCAACGCTTTAAAAGAAGGTGAGTAGTGTAAACTGGATATTTACTCGGTTGGACCATAATACGTCACGGTTTAAAGAACCGGAATGGTGATGGATATGAATGTTTGAAATGGTTGGATAAGCATCCAGTCGTGTCCGTTTTGTTTGAATCATTTGGAAGAGTCCATATGGAAAGTCACATGGAAGTTATTTCTTTGCACAAACCCATGTTGATCCGTTTGGGTGTTTACCTGACAGTTTTTTGAATCGGGTCAAAGACCGTGGTCTATTCTTACCGTCTTGGACCACACAAGTGGAGATCCTGAGCCATCAATCTACGAGAGGGTTTTTGACGCATTGTGGGTAGAACTCGACACTTGAGAGTATTGTGAGTGGAGTGCCTATGATTGCGTGGCCGCTTTTTACTAAGCAGAAAATGAACGTGTTGGGACATATTTGTCATGATTGTGTCTTGTACTTAGTTTAGAATGTGTCTTGAAGTACAACATGTATATAGATCGAGTTGTAAAGTTTTTTAACGCGTTTTATGGTTTGTTACGCCACCACTGTTGTGCAACACAACTTTTGCGCTGCGCAACAGTGTGTTGCGCTGCGTAACACCCGTTTCGGGTGTTGCGGTTACGTTACAGCCTTCGGGTTAGGTGAGAACTATAAATACCCCACCAACCTGTCATAAATGCATCCGTTTCTAGAGAGAGAAAACTCTGTTGCGCTAGAGAGAAAAAGTTTTACGTAACAGCCTCGTAAACAGTTCGAAGTCTTTGTAATCGAACGTATTTGATGTTATTCGTATTGTACTCCATTACGTAAGTTTAATAATATCAATCATTCGGTTATATTGTGTATTTCACATAGTTTTAGTCATTTGAAAGAGATTCCGCATCTTTCTAGTGATTGGGTCCAAACTGAGGTCCGAGGAAGGCGACCAACAAGTGGTATTAGAGCCTATATACTTGTTATAGAGGTTTTTGGATCCATTCGTTGATTTTACGGCTTTTTTAGGTGTAGATCTAGGATTTGGGTTTTGTTATTTTTATAACTTATTTTTTAGATCTAGGCTTCTACGGTGGTGATTTGGGACCAAAATTATAGCTTTGTTTTAACGAGAAAGAAGAGTTGCACGTTTTTTAGTGAGAAAGATGAATAAAAAATTATATATATATATATATATATATATATATATATATATATATATATATATATATATATATATATATATATAGGGGAGGGTTCAATTGAGATCCTTTTTTTGCTAGAGATCCAGGGATCACATTTATAGCCACACAAATTCATTAATACATCAAACACACGGAGGGGCATTTTAGTCTTTTTACCTTTTTATTTCTTTTAACTCCACGCGCCCCTAAAAGACTCACACACACACACACACACATACATCCATCCAATCCATCCAAACACTCACACACACACACACACACACACATAAACACACACTAATCTTCTTTCTCAATTTCTCATTCACTCAATCACTTTCTTATACAATCTCAATTTTCTAGATATTTATTTTCCCCAATTTAATTTCCCTAGGGTTTCAGTTTTCAGTTTCAGTCAGCTATGGTTTTCGATTCGATTGCTACTGCTTCAATTCCTACTGCTGCTTCAAACGCCATTGGAAAAAAGAAACGAGTATGTGATTGTTTAATCTTATTATTTTCAATTAATTGATTGATTTTGAAGAAACGTGTTTATGTTTTTCGAAAATGAAAATACAAGTAAGCTGTTAAAGCTTTGAAATAAGGTAATCAAGAGATAATAAAAATCAAGGAAAATGGCGTTCATCACATTCATCGGAAGGGTTTTATTTGCTTCTTTATTCGTCCTATATGCTTACCAACTGTACGTTACTCATTTTTAATTTCTTCTAATTTTGTTTATTAATGGCAACCATTTAATGTTCTAGTTGATTAATTAGGTAAATTAATCTCCTGTTTACTTGATTATTGTCTTTTTTTTATTATTATTAATTGTTGTAATTAGTGTAATCATGTTGACCTGGTGTTTGACTTTCTGAATCATGTAGCATAAGTAGTTTGTTTTGATTATTATCTTTTGCTTTGTATTGATTTTAATTAACTAATTGTGCTGGTCAAGATAGTGTAGCTGCCACCACGTGAAAAAAGGTAATTAGTAATATTTAATCAAACACTTTTATTATTGTATCAGTGTGTGTTTTGATTAATTATGACCCAAAAAGGTTGTTAAAATATGATACTAGGTATAATATATAAATGACACCAACTACCAACAGAAAATGTTATGTGAGGGTATGTAGTTGATGGTTCACTTAGTACTGTTGCTGCAGAAACTAACCCTCGGGTAACTTCCACAAATCGTTGTAGTCTTTCATTAATACACGGATTTTGGAATTCAACTTAAGAGACTTAAAATGCTTGCTTTTATGTGATGTAGTAGTTGAATATTCTAATAAGCATATTATAAATGGTTCGGTTTGATTTTTGGATGTAAATTGTCACAAAATCTATAGTAATCACCTGTGATTGTATTAATTTAGTGCCTTAAATGTCATAAAAAATGTTTAGTAATCACTTGTGATTCTAAAGTTTTTACATTAAGAACTGTTTATAATTTAGTGGCTTAGTACCTTGATGTAAAATGTCACCAAAATGTTTAGTAATCACCTAGTAATCACCTGTGATTTTATTAATAATGTGCCTTAGTATGTTGATGTAAAATGTCACAAAAATGTTTAGTAATCACCTGTGATTTTATTAATAATGTGCCTTAGTATGTTGATGTAAAATGTCACCAAAATGTTTAGTAATCACCTGTGATTACTAAACATTTTTGTGACATTTTACATCAACATACTAAGGCACATTATTAATAAAATCACAAGTGATTACTAAACATTTTTGTGACATTTTACATCAACATACTAAGCACATTATTAATAAAATCACAGGTGATTACTAGGTGATTACTAAACATTTTGGTGACATTTTACATCAAGGTACTAAGCCACTAAATTATAAACAGTTCTTAATGTAAAAACTTTAGAATCACAAGTGATTACTAAACATTTTTTATGACATTTAAGGCACTAAATTAATACAATCACAGGTGATTACTATAGATTTTGTGACAATTTACATCCAAAAATCAAACCGAACCATTTATAATATGCTTATTAGAATATTCAACTACTACATCACATAAAAGCAAGCATTTTAAGTCTCTTAAGTTGAATTCCAAAATCCGTGTATTAATGAAACTACAACGATTTGTGGAAGTTACCCGAGGGTTAGTTTCTGCAGCAACAGTACTAAGTGAACCATCAACTACATACCCTCACATAACATTTTCTGTTGGTAGTTGGTGTCATTTATATATATACCTAGTATCATATTTTAACAACCTTTTTGGGTCATAATTAATCAAAACACACACTGATACAATAATAAAAGTGTTTGATTAATATTACTAATTACCTTTTTTCACGTGGTGGCAGCTACACTATCTTGACCAGCACAATTAGTTAATTAAAATCAATACAAAGCAAAAGATAATAATCAAAACAAACTACTTATGCTACATGATTCAGAAAGTCAAACACCAGGTCAACATGATTACACTAATTACAACAATTAATAATAATAAAAAAAAGACAATAATCAAGTAAACAGGAGATTAATTTACCTAATTAATCAACTAGAACATTAAATGGTTGCCATTAATAAACAAAATTAGAAGAAATTAAAAATGAGTAACGTACAGTTGGTAAGCATATAGGACGAATAAAGAACAAATAAAACCCTTCCGATGAATGTGATGAACGCCATTTTCCTTGATTTTTATTATCTCTTGATTACCTTATTTCAAAGCTTTAACAGCTTACTTGTATTTTCATTTTCGAAAACATAAACACGTTTCTTCAAAATCAATCAATTAATTGAAAATAATAAGATTAAACAATCACATACTCGTTTCTTTTTTCCAATGGCGTTTGAAGCAGCAGTAGGAATTGAAGCAGTAGCAATCGAATCGAAAACCATAGCTGACTGAAACTGAAAACTGAAACCCTAGGGAAATTAAATTGGGGAAAATAAATATCTAGAAATTGAGATTGTATAAGAAAGTGATTGAGTGATGAGAAATTGAGAAAGAAATTAGTGTGTGTTTATTGTGTTGTGTGGTGTGTGTGTGAGTGTTTGGATGGATTGGATGGATGTATGTGTGTGTGTGTGTGTGTGAGTCTTTTAGGGGCGCGTGGAGTTAAAAGAAATAAAAAGGTAAAAGACTAAAATGCCCCTCCTGTGTTTGATGTATTAATGAATTTGGTGTGGCTATAAATGTGATCCCTGGATCTCTAGCAAAAAAAGGATCTCAATTGAACCCTCCCTATATATATATATATATATATATATATAATTATCTATATATATATAGATAAATATATATAATTTTTATATTCATCTTTCTCACTAAAAAACGTGCAACTCTTCTTTCTCGTTAAAACAAAGCTATAATTTTGGTCCCAAATCACCACCGTAGAAGCCTAGATCTAAAAAATAAGTTATAAAAATAACAAACCCAAATCCTAGATCTACACCTAAAAAAGCCGTAAAATCAACGAATGGATCCAAAACCTCTATAACAAGTATAGGCTCTAATACCACTTGTTGGTCGCCTTCCTCGGACCTCAGTTTGGACCCAATCACTAGAAAGATGCGGAATCTCTTTCAAATGACTAAAACTATGTGAAATACACAATATAACCGAATGATTGATATTATTAAACTTACGTAATGGAGTACAATACGAATAACATCAATACGTTCGATTACAAAGACTTCGAACTGTTTACGAGGCTGTTACGTAAAACTTTTTCTCTCTAGCGCAACAGAGTTTTCTCTCTCTAGAAACGGATGCATTTATGACAGGTTGGTGGGGTATTTATAGTTCTCACCTAACCCGAAGGCTGTAACGTAACCGCAACACCAAACGGGTGTTACGCAGCGCAACACACTGTTGCGCAGCGCAAAAGTTGTGTTGCACAACAGTGGTGGCGTAACAACCATAAAACGCGTTAAAAAACTTTACAACTCGATCTATATACATGTTGTACTTCAAGACACATTCTAACTAAGTACAAGACACAATCATGACAAATATGTCCCAACACGTTCATTTTCTGCTTAGTAAAAGCGCCACGCAATCATAGGCACTCCACTCACAATACTCTCAAGTGTCGAGTTCTACCCACAATGCGTCAAAAACCCTCTCGTAGATTGATGGCTCAGGATCTCCACTTGTGTGGTCCAAGACGGTAAAGATAGACCACGGTCTTTGACCCGATTCAAAAAACTGTCAGGTAAACACCCAAACGGATCAACATGGTGTGCAAGAAATAACTTCCATGTGACTTTCCATATGGACTCTTCCAAATGATTCAAACAAAACGGACACGACTGGATGCTTATCCACCATTTCAAACATTCATATCCATCACCATTCCGGTTCTTTAAACCGTGACGTATTATGGTCCAACCGAGTAAATATCCAGTTTACACTACTCACCTTCTTTTAAAGCGTTGAAAGGACCCGGTTCTACTTCAAGAAATCTATTTACCAAAATACCCTTTAATAAATCAAACATTTTGGATAACTGATCAATAATGTGTTTTTCGTCTCATTTTTCTTATCTTGAAGCGATTCGGGCATATCTACTCCTTGAACCGGAACACAACCGGGTGCCTCTTATTCTTTGTCTGTGGTGGGTTATCTTGGTTTAAAAACTTCTACATTTACATTTAACAGAAAAAACAAATATAAATTTAGTTTCGTATATTAATCTAACGCTTTTGAATTTTGTTTTCATTTCTACTTTTGTATCTCAAAATTATTACTACGGAATATGAATTGAAAGTATCCAGTAATCTCAATGTTTTATTTCTGTGGGTTAATTGTTTGAAAATGCATCGAACTTTACATCCAAAACTATTGTATGCACTCATTTATTAGAAACTCTATCATATTCATTTAATTACCATAGACGTCTATTGTATATAGAAGTATACCTCCTTATCAAGTAGCAGATTACTATCTATGACATATCAAGACACATAAGATGCCACACAAGAAAACAGATACACGTCATTACCATGTCATACATTTAATATTCTAATTCTAATATTAAAATATTTAAATCTCCATCACTTTTGGTCAAACATGCTAGCATCAAATCAGACAAACCTGCAATATAATTCTTATTCATCTCCATGGCCAAACCTGCAATATAATTCTTTCATCAAAACCTGTACCTGCCGTCATCGTTATCGACGTCATCGTCATTGCAACCGGCCACCATCGCCGTCCAAACCTGCCGTCGTCATCGTCATCGCAGCTTCACATCATTGCTCCTCCTCCGCCGCACTGTCGCCACCTCCTCCTCCGTCGCATCGTCGCCACTCCTCCGCCGTAAAATCCACCTCACTACCACCGTCGCGCTGCAGAAGATAACAGATGGCCAGCTCAAAACCCTAACCACCTACCGCCACCTCCTCCTCCCCGCCCTGTCGCCACCTCCTCCCCGTAAATTCCACGTCACTACCACCGTCGCCGCTGCAGAAGATAACGGAATCGCCAGATCGAGTGAAATGGGACTTCAGAGGACAGAGACAGATCATTCCGTTAGGTCAGTGGCTTCCGAAGATCGCCAAATTCGATTGTGGAAATAATAATCGAGTTATGGAACTTTGATCCATTACAAAACCCCAAATTAATTACCTTCATCTTCTTGTTAAATTTGGAATTTTAATCGAATTTCCTAAGCAAAATCAAACTTCTGAGGAAAAGTTTAAAACCTGTTTGATATGTTTATGATGATAAACTGATGGATGAGATGATGATATAGATATTATTTATAAACAATATTATACTATTATTAATAATATAAGTTTAATTTCTTTTTTTTTATAAATTCCACATAGATATAAACGGTGCCACATCATCAACTAACAAGTTTCAAGTCATTTATATACAATACATGTTACTCGTAATCAATGAATACAATAGATGTTTAGAAGATGGATGGATACAATAGTTTTAGGTGTAAAGTTCGATACATTTTCAAACAATTACCCATATTTCTGTTGCACCATTTAGGTCTTATGAAAATTTTGCCCACCCGAAGTTGGTTATGATTTAGATATTAAGTTTTACGAACTTTTGAATTAAACCTTTTCTTATATATTCGATTTATACTGTATTATCATGACATAGTCTAATTGATTTTTTGTTCTATTTTTTGAGCTCTTAAGTCAACTTTGAGTTCTTTCTTAACTTCGTGTCTTTCTTGAACCACATTTAAGCAATGAAATATTTTACGGAACTACATTCGTTTGGAAACCATCAAACGAATCGGAATTGGTTTCAAAAATCTAATCATGATCATAAAGTTCCAAAAAGAAAAACTCAAGAACTTGTCATAATCCATATCATGATCGAAACGAAACATCAAGTTACTCTTAGTAGGCTTGTGGAGCATTGGGCAAAAGTAGAGAAGTTGGGGAAGATGTATTAATATTATCACAACTTGTATAAAGGATATATGTGTCGATCCGAAAATGCAAATCTTTTGATGTGAAACCTGCCATATTGTCGTTTTTTCACGAAATGGACATGATAACTAGTACTTTTAAATTGAAGCGTTAATAAACGTGGGTGTAACAATGGCACCCGTCGTATTATTACAAATATATCATCCAAATTACATATATAAATAGTACGCTTGTGAAAACCACTAAATAAAATTACTCACACCACTTTTGAGTCACATGTAAAAGTGATCTAGTTGATGAACCATCTTGGCTCTCAATGCCATTGCACCAAGAGTTTTAAGCTCACTCATTTTCAACCTCATCTTACGCCCATCTTCTCCTTCGATCAAATTCCTAACACACTTACTGATCTCATCTCTTCCCACGACTCCATGTTCATCGACTTTACCCTGTAAGCAACACCTAAACCATCAGTTAGTAATACGAGTTCATTTTCTGCTCAGCAAAAAGTGGCCATGCAATCAGAGGCACTCCACTCACGATACTCTCAAGTGTCGAGTTCCACCCACAATGCGTCAAAAACCCTCCGGTAGATTGATGACTTAGGATCTCTATCTGTGGGCCCAAGATGGTAAACTAGACCACGGTCCTTGACCCGATCCAAGAAACCGTTGGGTAAAAACTCAAACGGATCAAGATGGCTTTGTGCATTGAAATAACTTCCATGTGACTTTCCATGTGGACTCTTTATCACCCAAATAAATCTTTGACCACTCAATTCCAACCCAAAGGCAAGTTCAAGTAACTGCTGGTGTGATAGTGTCCACCACTTCCAAATGATACAAACAAAACGGACCCGACTGGATGCTTATCCAACCATTTCAAACATTCATATCCATCACCGTCCTGGTTCTCTGGGGAACCAGGACGTATCAATGGTCCAACCGAGTAAATATCCGGTTTACACCACTCACCTTCTTCCAAAGCCTTGAATGGACCCGGTTCTAATTCAAGAAAGCTATTTACCAAAACCCCTTTGATAAATTAAATTTTTTGGATAACTGAACCATGTATGATACGTCTCATTTTTTCTTATCTTGAAGCGGTTCAGGCATATCTACTCCTTGAACCGGAACACAACCAGGTAATCTCACCGGTTCAGTTAAATCCTTGTACTCACAAGGAAACATCTTATCCAAAAGTGTACTTTGGAAAATACTTACCAAAGTCATTGCATTAACCGTGCAGAAAATATAAGGTGGAATATTGAATTCTTTGGCAATTTCAAAACTAGGAGGGCCAAAAACGTCAACAACCAAAGCTAAGGGTTTTTTTCGAGATGAGTCATGAGTTAACATGGCCAAAGTTTGATGTAAAGCAGGTAATGAGCGAGTTAAAGTGAGTGATATCCTATTTTCCAAAGTGGCATCATCAAGAAGGTCGTTTAGGTCTACGGGAGGAAGGAAAATGGAAGATATGTTATCCGGCATGGCGTTAAGGATGTCGTTTTGCGGTTTTATGGGAGCTCCGTCTGCGGTCGGGGATGATGAAGGTGATGAGTAGATGAGGGTGGAGTAGGAGAAGCCGGTGAGCTAACTCAGTGAGTGGAATGAGATGACCCATTCCTGGACTCGGGAAAATGGCTATGTGACCTTCCATTAGATAAGAATTTGTCACCTTCTTTGTCTATCCATATATATATAGCAAAACTGTTCAAATTTATAAATATCAGTATATAAAAATCTTTACATAACATTCTATTACAAAAATATTATTAGAAGTAAAATGATTTCTACATTTTTAATGTTTTACATTTTCTATTGTACCCAAGGGCGGAACTTCTAAAAGGGGCTCCGCCCTCGAAATTTCGAAACGTTTGTAAAGTTTTGGAATATCGGCATAAATTACGAAATGTTAGTGTAAATTGTATAAAAAATCGGTTTGGTCCCCTAAAACACTGTTCAATCCGCCAATGATTGTGCTTTAATTATTAAAATAGTTAATAAAAGGGTTTGTATTTATATTCATGTTTTAGTTTTTCTAACTTATCCCGGGACATACTTTTATATTATAAACTAGCGTATTCCCGCGCGTTGCGCGGTGACAATTTCTAAAAAGATTTGTTACGAACAATGATCAGAATCGGGAGTTCAAACAATATGAATCTGAAACTGAATTAGAACAATATTGATGTGACCACTCAATAGCTAAGGGATTGACTAAAAAAGTCAAACTTTTCAAATACATATGTAAAAATAAGTAGACATTCCTACGTACAGTATTAGATATTAGATTAGATACATATATAATTCTGCAAACTGCTGCATATTTTCAAGTAAGGTATAGAAAGAATATAACATGTTGTATCACTTGTATAATCAACAACATGCACATGGACCCTATACCTGCAACAACGAAAACATACATTACAAAGGCAATAATTGGGTAGGTTAATACCATAGTCCCTACATAAAACAACTCAAAAAACCAACATTATCATAGGGTACTTGCAAAGTCATTGAAAAGATCCAAAAAAAAACAAACCATCGTTTACAACTAACTCTTTGTTGCACTCTCCGCAACCTTGTAGCACCAACCGGATTGAGTATATAGACGATCAACTGTTGCCAAAACAGTGAAACATGACGACCAACTGTTGCCAAAATAGTGAAAACATGGCCAGTTACACATTTATAATAATATAGAAAAGGTTTCCATCGTTGTACATAAAAAACATGGTAGAAATTATTGTATATTAACTGTTTTCGTGGCGTACCCTTTTTCCGGCTTTTCAAATTTCAAACAAATTAGAAATTACCTCCTCATCAGTTATAACCATCTCCAACCCAAGTAAGACATCACCGAATTTCGTATTTACTGCCTCCCACATTCTACAAATACTTACATGAACAACCCAATCTCTCTAGTTAGGTCAAGGGCGCCAATCTTGGAGTGAGACATATTTTTCGAAAGAGACATAATTGTACGTGGTTATGTGGTTAGTTGATGCAAAAGAACTTATATAGAAAAACAAAACCACCATTATACCTTACATTATGATAATTAAAACACAGGGCAACCAAAGAGTCAGCGTTTCAAATGTGTTATTAACTTAGGGTAACTGAACAGTTTAATATCATTATACCTCACATTATGGTAATTAAAACACAGGGCAACCAAAGAGTCAGGAGTTTTGTTATTAACTTAGGGTAACTAAACAGTCTAAAAAATCATTATATCTTACATTATGGTAATTAAAACAGGGCAACCAAAGAGTCAGGAATATCATTATACCTCACATTATGGTAATTAAAACACAGGGCAACTAATGAGTCAGAAGTTTCAAATGTTATTAACTTAGGGTAATGAACAGTTTACGTATCATTATACCTCTCATTATGGTAATTAAAACACAGGACAACTAAAGAGTCAGGAGTTTCAAATGCATACCATTCCACTATTTGGAATATCTCAAACATTAGCTATCCGACGACTCTCTATTATAAGTAAATATAGATTGAAATGAAATTTTCTTTTCAAAATTACATTTCTTCTAATAGGTAGTGAAATTTAATTTAATAAACTCAAAATTATTTCCTTCAATTTACCACGTATTAAATGAAACTGGATAATTTTAAAATAAATGTTTCAGTTCAATTAATAATACTAGTAGGGTACCCGCGCGTTGCAGCGGCAACTATATTTATTTAATGTATGCAATTTGATTTCTTTTGGAAATCGAGACGATTGGAAACGGATAACGGATAGCGATGACTTTTGGTTATCATAAATATAACTTAGATTAATGCAAAGATAGATTGTGTGAATGGTTCACAACTTTTTTGAATGATGTAAAAATCGAGTAGTATATAATTGTTGGTACTAAAAGAATACATATATGATATTCATAAGAACATAACTTGCGGTATTC
>CAJVGC010000065.1:9276498-9343385 GCA_910822075.1 Senecio squalidus
ATGATTCTAAATTTTAAAATCCGCGATGTACTATCATTTCCTAAGGTTTTCACAACTTTCTCCCCCCTCTTTTTATGTTTTTCGTATATTTATTATTTTGAAACTATACAAATCCTAAAACTTAAAAAGAAAAGTTTCGAAGTCACGATCAAAAATTTAGGTTTTTATCATATGGACGCTTTATACTCACTTGAGATTATTTAAACTTGACTCAATAGATTATTAAACTTTAGACTCAGTCGAGATTATTTAACTTTGACTCGACGAGTTATGCAAACTTTAGAACTCTTTGTGAAAAGAGTTTTGCATTTAAGCAAAACGGTTTTTGTCCGAGTTCGCACGCCTGTTATATGTTGCGAAGTCTAAACGCCTTTAAACTAAATATATAAACATTTGAACGCAAACCGGACAACGTAAATCAAATAGGAATTGAAAGCCTACAGAATCACGCATCACACACATTACAAACAATCAAACAAGCAAAAGAAACATTGATATATCAATAGAAGAATACAAATATTACAGCATATGAATATAGTTTGAGCTGGGAATAAGAGAATACCAAAAACCAGCTAACACCTGCAAACTACATTCTATACCGCCTCTTCAACCACCACTGGGAGATTTTGCGAATGAAAGCCCCGTTTGACACAGATGTGCACCACATGTGAGAAGACCAACCCAAATGATTTCTCATTAGCCGCACAGTAGATCATCTTCTCATTCAGCTTCTTCAAGTCTGCTTCGGAGAGGCAGAGAAGATGGATAGGATCATAGATCCTCAACAACACTTTACCATCTTGATCAAAAAACTACTGCCTCCCGAGCCTTTTCATCGAACCCCCAAGCCTTAACATCTTGTAAGAAATCCTGAGGAAGCGAGGGCAATCTGGCTTGCTTCAGGATACACATCAATCCAACCGCGCCTCTTAGTAATTAGATTTCTCTTCTTTTCCCTCTCTCGGACGGGCATGGGTGAGCTTGAAGTTTTCAAGCTTTCTATAAAAGATATCGGATCTCAAATTCTTGTAGAACAGCTTGGCCGCATCCGTAGAGAGATTGGTGGGTTCCAGATCTGCGAGACGCTTCAACTCGTAGTGAGGTAGAGTGTTGAACGTCGCATACTTCATCTTCATATACTGGACACCATCACTTCGCAGCAGGACAAAGTAGTTGGTGTCATCTATGTAGCGCCATGCAAGGACCATCTTCTTGCACGGGCCTACTAGCTTACAACCGACTAGAATCCCCATTTCCCCAAATACATCGTGATCAATCTTTCTCCCTCGGCCATCAATGTAGTGAATTGGAGGTGGCACGAGGGGAGCGGGGACTACTGGAGGTTGAGGTGCAGCTTCGTCTTCTTTAGACTTCCCCTTAGAACCAGCTGGGGAAGCAACTTTCTCGTTAACACCGCTGACTTGTGATGCGGTGACCTTTTTCAAACGAGCGGAGTCCACCTCGTCCTCGGAGTCTTCAAACAAACAACTCCCCTGGACTACTGAGGCAGCATCTCCCTCACCCAATGGCATAGCCGCAAAGGTAGGGACTACGCCGGTAGACCCATGAAATGACATCTCTGGCTGAGCAGACTCGAGAGTATGAGAATGGGTACCTGCACAAACTAAAGCAAAATCAAGATTAAGATAAGCAGTCTCCCCCTCAATCGATGCTCCCTTGGATGGAGATCCCGTATCTTTGCCAGAACCAGGCGCGGATTCATCACGTGGCGCCTGTTCGGAAGGATCAGCCATTCCTTGATCGCCCGAGCCCATTAAGGATTGAGCTCCCGCATCACCTCCCTCATCAGGTTTATCCTGATCGTCATCTTCTTTTGGCTCATCATCATGAGCTTCATCGTCTTTGTCAGTTTCATCCTCATCTTGATCGTCTATCTCAACATCGTCTTTCTCCTCCCTCTTTTCATCTACCAGATCATCAAGTCTCTCTTGGACATGATCATAATCACCTTTAACCTTTTCAACCGCTTTCTCATAACCTTCAAGCTTCTTCTCCATAGATTTAATCTTCAAGTCTCTAGCTTTGACTTCACCTTCCAGTTTTTTGATTCTCTTTTCGTGCTCAGCGAGTGTGCCCTGGAAGGTAGTGAGCTGCTTCTCCATCTTACTCACCAGATCACTTAAACCAACAGTGATCTGAGGGCGAGAAGAACTGCCCAATGGAGTAGAAGTCACAATTGGTGGAGAAGTGGTGACTATCGGTGGAGGAATAGTAATGACTGGCGGAGTAGTGGTGATGATTGGGGGAGGAATGGTGGTGGTAGTTGTGGTGGCAGTGGTGGGTGGAGAGGTAATCACCACCACTTTCTTTGACTTCTTTACCAAAGGCTCTTCTGGAGAAGCCTCTGGTGAAGCGGTAGAGGAACGAGGGCGCTTGATCGCCGAGGATGGTGGAGGTTGCTTAAACGTTCCCGGCTGAATACCCCTGAACTCAGCGGACTTCATTCTTACCACTCGAGTAGGCTTTGGTGAAGAAACAACCGGTGGTGGTTCCTTGAAGGTAACTCCCTTGGAAGCCTGCGCTTTAGCTTTCCCAAACCTCTCAATTTGCTTCATCAGCCTATTACGTCTTGCATTGTAATCCGCCGTTGGCATAGTCCTCCTGAGGGCTATCAATCCGTCCAATTCATCCTCTAACCCCCTTTTGGTAACGGGGAAATCAACCGTATCCTCTGACCCAGCGTCACTGTCACCAGCATCATCATCAGCATCATCATTATCTCCGGATCCAGCAACCTCTGAATCCGATTCCTCAATAACCTCAACTTGTTTCTTTCCTTTACTCTTTCTTTGTCGCTTACTGGTCACACCCCCAGTAGCTACCGACTTAGAAGATCTTCTAGATAAAGTCGGCCTTGGAGGATCAGCAACAACCAAATGATCATACGCATCGAGCGCAGGTGCCACAAAATTAGCATCAACCAACGCACCCTGAAGTGCTAACTCATAGCCCCCTCGGCAGTCAGCAAACACTCTGGGTTGAATGTGTGTAGCATCTCCGAGCGGACCGGTGTAAGCAAGTTGCGGCAGTAGGTGATCGATCATTAAGGTCACGAACCTTGGATACTGATCGAAAATCCGTGTCCTATCCTCGAGATTCCATAGCATGTTGCTCAGAATGAACCTGGAGGTGTTGAACTCGTGCTTGAAGACCAAAGAAACCATCAACGACTGACCCTTGCGATCCAGTACGTCGTATCCCCCTTTCCACTTCGACAGGCACTGGATAATGGTGTGCATGAGGAAGCGGTATTTATCCGGCATCATGGACTTGTAGAACTGAACGGAGTCTAGTCGTCCCGTATACCCCATCTGCTTGAAACAGCCAAAGATCAGCTTGTCGGGAAATACATCAGGAGCATTAGCTGAGTCTTGAAACTGAAGGACCGTTCGAATGACGCCCTCAGTGATAATCACCGGAAGATCCCCAATCATGGACTCGATTGTAGGAGGATCGACCGTCAAGTTCGCTCGAGCATTCCTCCAGAATTGCGAAATTAGATCCAGCTTCAGTTTAGGATTGGCTCGGAGAGCATATGCTATCGGGCTTCTATTCAGGTAGTTGACTATGTCTTCATACCCGGCCCCACTTTTCTCAGCAGAAAACAATGCAACAGCGTTATGTCGCTTGATTGCCACGGCCGTCTTAGGTGCCATTCTGCACAAAAGACAATCAACAACTCGCACAAAAGTTAGTACACGCACAAAAACTACTATAAGATATTGTAAACAACACCCTAGACGTGCATAGACTACTTTTGATTGAAATTGGGTTACGCTGCAAGCGTTAAAATCAATTACGTTAAGCAAATTGAATTTGCCAAAAACAGATATGAATCTGTTGATAGTTACGTACGTAACTTGTCTAACATAAAGGATTTTGAAAAATTTGCGAGACAATATCGCGAAAACGAACTTTTTTCTTTAACAATTTCGTGCACGTAACTCAGGAGTTACGTGCACGTAATAGAGTATTTCGTGACACAACAATTACTTGATACAGGAATTACGTGCACGTAATTCATGAATTACGTGCATGTAACTTATGAAGACAAGAGTTACGTGCACGTAATTTGTGAATTACGTGTACGTAATAAGGAATTACGTGCACGTAATTCCAAATTACGTGCCCGTAACCGTTTTGACCGTTTGTTTTCTTACGCTCAGCAAAAATCAAAATACGCTATGTTTCTTGTTGTAAAATCATTTCAATAGCAATATTATGACTTACATTTGACTTTAAACTACACCATTTGGACATTTGTGTAGAGATTTTTAGCCAAAATTAGGGTTTTTTAGGTTTAAACTAAAAATTTCTTTAAACCCTAGATTAAGGCCGAAAAACTATAATTAAATCCTTCCATGGTGCTCGGAAATCAGTTATTAATGGTTTAGGTTTTTGATTGTTGACTACCCAAACCGCCACCGTGACCATCCAAACACCCCTTTAAACTCGAATGTTGGTCAAGAAAAACATACCGTGATGTTATTATGATGATTCCGAGATGAATGTATGATAACACGAGTGAGAATGAGTGCTAATTGCCAATCGGCCACACAGAGAAAGAGGGTTTTTGAAAGGGTTTTTTGAAAAGTGTGTTTGGCAACTGTTACATAAAACCTATTTATACCCACTCTCTCTTTGAACTTACGTGCACGTAATTGGGAATTACGTGCCCGTAATTCATGAATTACGTGCACGTAATTCCTTAATTACGTTCACGTAATTCTCAATTACGTGTTGTGTTTTTTCGCGCTTTTCTCGATTTTAAACTTGTTTTAATTCACGTTTTTAGCTTTAAACTTTTACCGAATAAAAGAAAACAAGTTTTTAACCTTTAAACTCTTTTCAAGAGATAAAAATGATGATTTACTCAAACCTTTACACTTTATCTCGAAATAAAGAACCTTTACACTTGACGGGAAGGCATATGATCAGGCGAGCATGTTTAAGCACTCGGAGCCTTCCAATCGTCAAGAATGATCAGAAACCGTCTTTTCAGGAGAACTTGATCCATAACACGTATGTAAGCTCATATGTTTCCTCCTGTCACTGAAAAACACTCAAAAGACACGAGAACCGTAAAATTGAAAATAAAAGCTATAAACCTAAGAAACGTTAAAATCTTTTTGTAATTTTTTTAATTTTAAGGGACTTAGATATTAAACTACAACTTAAACCAAAAATCTTTTTGAATTTTTAATTAATTTTTTTTTTAAAAGAGTTAAGTATTTACAAAAATAGTGGTTCGTGTCAAGCGATTTCTAAAGTGATGAGACGGTTTAACTTGATCAGTTCCTCAAATCGCCCCTTATGAAAAGCTTTAGTCAAAAGATCGGCCTTTTGATCTTCGGTAGCGATTTGGAGCAACGTGATCAAGTTCTTATCATAGCAATCCCGAATGAAATGAAAACGAATACTTATATGTTTCGTTTTCGAATGTTGCACCGGATTGCGTATGATACACACCGCTGCTGTATTGTCTATGTTAATGGGGGTGCGAGAAACAATCAAACCGTAATCACGTAGCTGATGCTGGATCCAGAGAACCTGAGAACAGCAACTTCCCGCCGCAATGTATTCAGCCTCCGCAGATGATAAGGATACCGCGGTTTGCTTCTTGCACTGCCACGAGACTAAACGTGATCCAAGGAACTGACATCCACCAGTCGTGGACTTCATGTCAGAATTGCAGCCCCCATAATCCGAATCCGAAAACGCCGTCAGCTCAAAGTCTTGATCGTCATAAGGATACCATAGACCCAGAGTTGGTTTCCCCTTAAGATAACAGAGAATCCTCTTCACGGCCTTCAGGTGACATGCCTTAGGCGCAGCTTGATAGCGCGCGCACAAAGACACGGCAAAGGTGATATCCGGACGAGACGCTGTAAGATACATGAGTGAGCCTATCATTGATCGATAGAGCTTCAGATCTACAGCATCATCGTGAAGTGCCGGACCAAGTTTGTGATTGATCTCGAGAGGAGTGCTAACCGTTCTACAGTCTAGCATCTCGAAACGAGTCAAAATGTCTTGCACATACTTGGTCTGGTGGATATAAATTCCTTTCTTCGACTGCTTAACTTGCAAACCCAAAAAGAAGTTCATTTCCCCCATCGCACTCATCTCGAACCTTGACGTCATCAGCTTCTCGAACTCTTTACACATTGAGTCATCGGTAGACCCAAAGATGATGTCGTCGACGTATATTTGGACCAGCAGCAAGTGTTCATTCCTTTTCTTTGTGAACAGAGTTTGATCAACTGAACCTCTTGCAAACCCGTTGTTTGTCAAGAAATCAGAGAGCGTTCCATACCAAGCTCTCGGGGCCTGGTGAAGACCATATAAGGCCTTGTTTAGCTTAAAAACGTGATCAGGATGTTCGTAATCCTCAAAGCCCGGTGGCTGCGCGACATAAATGTCTTCACGTATCTCGCCATAAAGGAACGCGCTCTTCACGTCAAGTTGATAAACCTTGAAACGCATGTGGGAAGCGAATGCAAGGAACAGCCGAATTGATTCCAAACGAGCAACCGGTGCGTAGACTTCATCGTAGTCTAGACCTTCTACTTGTTCGAAACCTTGAACAACTAAACGGGCTTTATTCCTTACAATCTCGCCTTTATCATCTTTCTTAATCTTGAACACCCACTTCGTCTTCAATATCTTTTCCCTCCTTGGAGCCTTGACCCTTTCCCACACATGCAACTTTAGGAACTGTTGAAGTTCTTCTTGCATTGCTTCTACCCAGAACGGATCATCTAGTGCAATGATGACGTTCTTCGGATCTATTTGGGATAGAAAACATGCTTCGAAGACCTCCAGAAGTGCAGGACTAGCCACGAATTCATCCAGGTGTGCTGGACGTTTCTTTTCTCTCTCAGATCTCCTCGGAGTGATAACATTCTCTGCTTCATTTCTTTCTTCATCACCTTCATTTTCTTGTACAACCTCCTGATTAATCACATTTTCCAAGACCGGAGCTGGAATTTCTATTTCATCAGACGGTGGAGCTGGATTCGAAACACCAGCAGTAGAAGGTTGAGGAGCGCTTTCGATGACATTAGATCCCTCTTCAATAGTTTCTTCAATCTCAGCTGCATCTTGAAAATCATTGTTTTCACTCTCTGAATCATCTGAGGCAGCTTTTGATGCAGCTTCTGATGCAGTTTCAGATGCAGTTTCAAAGTCTGGAGAATTTGGCCGAACCGGAGCTTGTTGAATAGCTGGAAGATCGATGAGGACCTGAATCGGAATCGGACCAGATGAAGTGGACGGAGATGCATCTTCGCTTTGAGTGTGAAACTGATCAAAGAATGTATCGTCAGTTCCTCCCCCTTGCATTACGACCGCTTCATGTCTTGCAACCGGAATGGAGGCACTAGGAGGATCAATGTTGAAAGACTTAAATAACGAATCATAATCGAAGAAGTGTGCCGGACCATCACCCGGTGTAGGTGGAGTATACCGGAAACAAGTCACCTCATACGCTTCTTCAATTGTACCCGTCGTCTTATCAAATACCCTTTTACTGGGAGACTCAGCTGAATAACCAAGAAAGTATCCAGGATGCGTCTTTTCACCAAACTTGGAGATCCTTTCCTTGGTGATCATGATCTCACACGGGCATCCGAATGGCTCGAGGAATTGCAGATTCGGCTTCCTTTTATTGATCAGTTCGTAGCTCGTCTTGTTATGACGTTTGACCAAGGAAACCCGATTGAGGACATAGCATGCCGTATTAACTGCTTCGGCCCAGAATGATACTGGCAGTTTAGAGTCCGAAAGCATTGTACGGGCAGCTTCGATGAGAGTCCTATTCTTCCTTTCTGCAACCCCATTTTGTTGCGGAGTTCGTGGAGCGCTATACTGGTGAGAGATACCCTTAGAAATACAGAATAGCTCCATGTTGTTGTTTTTGAACTCCGTGCCATTGTCGCTTCGGATAGACCTGACCTTTAACTCGAGGAGGGTTTCTAGTCGAAGAAGGAGAAACTTTAGTCGTTCAGCCGTTTCATCCTTCCTCGCTAGGAAGAAAACCCACGAGAACCTCGAGTAGTCATCCGTGACTACCAAACAGTACAATTTCCCGCCTTTGCTCTTTACACTTACAGGACCGAAGAGATCCATGTGAAGTAATTCCAGTGGAGCAGAGACTGAGTTCACAAGCTTCGACGGATGCGACTTCTTGTGTTGCTTCCCCTTTACACATGACACGCATGAGTCATTCATCGCAAAGCTCATGTTTGGAACTCCTGTGACAAGCTCGTGCTTCACCAGATAGTTCATCCTTCGAAAGTTAATGTGCGCCATTCTTCGATGCCACATTATAGACTCCTTCTCCGAAGCTTTAGACACCAAGCACAAATGTTCCTCGCTTGATGAAGCTTTAGACATATCCAGATAGTATATGTCGTTGATTCTCGGAGCAGTAATAAGCACCCAGTGTGGATCAATCACAAAACCTTCTCGAAGAATCAAGCACTCCTTGCTTGTGAATAGCGTAGAGAACTTCTGATCGCAGACTTGCGACACACTTAGCAGATTATGCTTTAACTCCTTGACGTAGTTGACATTTTGAAAGGACACTACGCCATTGGAGATATTACCCTGTCCTGTTATCCTGCCACCCTTTTCTCCCGCAAACAAAACATTGCCACCATCAACCGTAATGTGATCGGTCAACAGATGACAATCTCCCGTCATGTGCCTGGAGCAACCACTATCGACACACCAGATATTCTTGCCGCTCGGTCGCTTAGATCGCCCCTGCACATTAAAAGAGAAATTTAGTTTTGAATGGGGACCCAAGCCTTAACAGACTTGGGTCGTCCATTGACATCAAGAATGATCACATCAACCAACTTGGTGTTTTTCTTGAAGTTGGTTGTGGTTGATGCGACATTCTGACGTGGGGGTGACTTTGGTTTTTCTTTAACAACTTCGGTCACGACTTGTTTTGGCCCGGTCATGACTTGGTCTGAAGAAGTATCGACTTTGGAGATTAGTCGATCCTTCTTAGGGGATACTTTCCGTTTCAAGATTAATCCTTGCAAACGGGGACAAACTTTGGCAATGTGGCCCTCGTTTCTACAATAGTAGCAAGTTCTCGGATCATTTGACATGTCCATATGAGAATGAGAAGTTTGAATCTTCTCGTTTTGTATTGCTACTTGAGACACGTGTGGAACACGAGGTGGAGCCACGTATGGAGTACGAGGTGGTGCCATGGTCTGTGGAGTTGGTCGAGAAGTAGTTGGTCTGGACACCTTGGGAGGGAAATTTGTAGGCTTAGAAGAAGAAGCCACTCCCTTGGTGAAAATCGTGGACATAGGGGTTTGAATAGTGAGAATTGGTGCCTCAACCTTTTCTTTACCCTTTGAGTTCGATTTTATGGACTTTGACTCGGCCTGCTTGGAATCGGATTGCTTAACAATCCGTTTACCTTCTCGCACCTGAAGTTGTTCAAACTTCTTGTCCATCTTAGTAATAAGACGGCTCTCCAGGCGCTGAATGATTTTCTCAAAAATTTGCTCCTGATGGTCAGTGAGATGGACGTCTTTCAAATCCTTAAGGTCTTTGGACAGGTCTGGACGTTCTAGGGTCACTTTAGACTCATTTTCGCTGATACTAACTTCTGGACCAGTTTCTTCGGCTTTAGAAGCCTCAGAGGTCAAAGAAGCAGATTGAGTTACCTCTACGGACGATCCATCTACTGGGACAGGGGTGAAATTCATTGGAGGGGGCATACTAGAGTACCCCAGTCCACCCTTGTCCTTAGTGTTCGTCCGTTGAGATTCGATCAATTGAGCCAAAATTTCTTTGGAGTTCGCAATTGAGGCTAACTTCGCCTGAAGAGTGTCAATTTCACTCTGTTTCTTTGCGACAGTTAATTTCTCAGCGGCATGAGCATCAGCAAACTCTTGAATCTTAGAAATGTGTCGGGTGATAACAATTTTTAAATCAGAGATTTCAACTTGTTTTTCTTTCTTAAAAGTAGTTAAAATTCTGTTTTCTTTAGACAGGACATCATTTTTTAGTCTAAGATCATTAACCTCGACACTTAACTCTCTAGCAGATGTACTCCATACAGTGAGCTGGGCCTCTAGCACACTGCAGTTAGTACATACTGGTGTAAAAGGATCGATATCTACCTCAGGTTTAGGAGCATCTGACGTAGAGGCCATTAGAGCAAGGTGATCCATCCTTGGTGCGATATCCTCATACGCATTCCAATCTACCCGATTATCCACAGCTATGAGCGCACTAGCATCCTTTTCTACATCTTGAATTCGGAGATTCCTCGATGCTGGACCCTGATATCCTCCTTGATGATAGCTTCGTCCTTGGTGGGAGGTTTGACCTTGTTGTTGCTGACCATATCTTTCTCCGTGGTCATGTCTAGGGTCTTCACGAGAGTGTTGACCACATTCTCGAGCAAAGTGTCCGTAATTGTTGCATTTGAAACACTTTACCCTTGACTTGTCGAAGCCCATCCCACTTTTTCGATCGCCACCAACAAACTTCTTTCCCGTGCGATTGAGAAACCCTTTAATCCGCTTCGTCATCATAGCCATATTCCATCTGATATCCATTTCTTCGAGATCATCCGGATGGAACTGCTCATAGTCTTCCTCGTTTAGAGAAGAGCAAGCAATCCTGCCATCGATCAAATCGTTGTAGGCAGCTACGAAGCACGATTGTAGACGATCAGGCTCTACATTCAGGGAACTAGAGGTGCTAAATCCCGTTTCCTTTCCTCTCCCTTGTGGCTTTAGGAGGGGAGCCGCAAATGCCGTATTCATCTCCCGTCTCGAAGAGCAAGTTCTACACGCAGAACATGAAGGACATAATGAATCGGTTGAGCTCGATACGGGAGGGCTATCTTGAGCATTCGGGAAGTTGAGAGTCGGAGGTAAGAAGCTTGAGGATGAAGGTACTCTGGTTGAGATATCCGAGAGGAAAGCAACTCCCGCATTATCTCTAAGTACATTCTGAGCAAACGTATTGCTACTATAAGCCTTTTCTTGCATTTGAAGATTGGCTATACGAAGTTTGCCAATGAGATCCTCAAAGCTATAATCTCTTAACTCCGGTTTGTCTTTCAAAAGAAGCACGCGAAACTCCCAGTGCGGAGGCAGACTATCCAAGAACCGTAAGTTGGTCTGGAGCTTGCTGAACTCAACTTTTAACTCGAAGAGATCATTTATCAACCTACTAAATCTCGAGATAAGCATATCTAGCGTCTCATTCTCTCCGCATTTGAAGTTATCAAATTGTCGTCTCAACAACTCTGCTTTGACTTCCTTCATTTCCTCCGTTCCTCCATATCTCTTCGCGATGGCGTTCCAAAGATCGTGAGGATTATCGATCATCCGGAAAATTGCTCTCATCTCATCGGTAAGACAGAACTGGATTGTACCCAATGCTTTCTGGTTTTTGAGAAATTGAAGTTTCTCATCGTCGGTGTAAGTAGATGAAGCCCTATAGGTTCTAACACCGGTGGTGGCGTTCACGTCTGAAGGAGCTTCATATTTCGTGACAATGGGATTCCATATACCCGGATCAGTACACGCAACAAAAGTCCTAAAACTCATCATCCAGTCTTCGACACTCCGGTTCGGGTTGTACATAGGAGGAAGTTGAGGGTTACGGCTTGTCTCCATGTTGAACGAATTAGAATTCGTAGCTAGAGCCATCTTAAATTCACACAAATTCCCAAAATCTTCAGCTAACAGATACCCAACGATCTAACCTAACACCCACCTAAACTTTCCAACGAAAATCGGGCAGAGTAACGGCTTGAAAGTGAGTAAACGAACGATTTCAGAACACCAGTTACGTGCACGAAATTAAGGAGTTACGTGAACGATAGTAGGAATTTCGTGAACGTAAGAAGGAAATTACGTGCAAGCCTTAGGAATTACGTGCACGTAATAAGACAATTACGTGAACGTAATAGTCTATTTCGTGAACGTAAGTGCCAATTACGTGAGCGAAATAGAGAATTACGTGCAGAATACCTCAATTTCGTGACAGCAGCAAGAATTTCACAAAAATCCGCCGTAAACGTGAAAATACTCAAAACTAAGCTCCCATCTTCTGCAGATATGTAATACTACCAACTGAGAATACAATATCTGAACCCCAACTCCAAACTCCGGCTAGAAATGCCTAGATCTAAAAAATCCCGAAATAACCTAAATTACTCCAAAACCTAGATCTATCCCAAATCAGCCCAAATCTTCACCAAACGGATTCAAAGACCTCTATAGCAAGTATAGAGGCTCTGATACCACTTGTTTGTCGCCTTTCTCGGACCTCCTTTGAACCCTAAAACAAACTAATTGCGGAATAACTAGTTTGAGTAAGTAAAACGGTGAAGAACAAGAGATATAACCAAATGAATGATTCTATTAAGCTTACGTGAATGTTTACAGACACGAATAGAATCAATACAGACGATTACAACACTTTAACACTCAAGAACTCACAATTACGTGCACTAAACTTAGCTCACGTAACTCTTCTCTGATGTGACTGCTCTGACAATGTTCAACAACCCGCATTTATGATTTCGAGGCTGCTATTTATAGTGGCCCGAAACCCTAGGAGAGTTACGCTCACGTAACTCTTGGAGGAGACTTACGTGCACGTAACTCACTAGTTACGTGCACGTAACTCATGAGTTACGTGAGTGTAACTCTTTCACTCGAACGTAACTTGTTCGTAAATGCGTTTGGACTTTACAACTCGATCTAATTACATACTAACTCTACGACACGTTCTAATGAATACAAATACAGACAATAATGCTCCAACACTCACTTTATACACTATTTGACCAAAGACTAGTCCATGTTATGAAACTAAAATCCGTACTCGGTTTCTTTTGTCAACCCTTTGACCCCATTTTCCTTCCTATATAAATACTTTCTCAACTCTTCTTTTTCATTACCACCTCTGAATCTCTAATGAACTAACATCTACATTTCAAAGTCAACCGAGTAAGCTTCTACATATGGATAGTGGTTGTGTTTATCAACAAAAGACGGTCGTTCATGAGCTGACTCAAGCGATACAAATGGCTAAACAACTAAGGGTTAATCTGGATTCAGCTGAGGCAAGAGAATTCTTGATTCAAAAGATCCTGTCTTCATATGAGAATGCTCTTTCCGTTCTCAAATCAGGCGACTTTGCTGGACATGGTCCGACAACTGCAATGCCAGTACCCAGTCTACCCGAGTCATTAATTTCCATAGGGAGCGGAAAATTTGAGTTTAACCAGCTGGTTTTTAATCAACAAGACCAAAATGTCGTTTCGAAAAAGAGGTACTTTCTAATTCTTTCTTTACGAGTTTACATGAATGAAATGTGCAAAAACTTAATCTCTTCTTTTCTTAATTGGTTTCACAGAAAGGAATTGACAACATGGGAAGATGAAGCTGAAATATCAAACAAACGTAAACAAATATTTACGTGCAACCATGGTGCTCAGTCGACGGCACCACCACCACCACCTTCTCCAGAAAAATACGAATTAAAACCAACCCACCATTACCAACCATCACCACCAAATTCCGGTGAGACGCTCTCAAATCTCAGAGCCAACTTAAGTGTTAACACTAGTGCTGGTACTGCTCCATCTTTATTTTCTTTCCCTTCATTTGGATCCATGGGAGATTACCAGAAACTTCCTTTCCCAAATTATCTTCATGACGATTTATTGCAAGTTCAGTCACCATCTTTTATCTCCCCTGATACCTCTGAATCAAACTACATTACGGATTGGGGCAGTTCACCATCATTGGATTTCTCGAACGATCCAGCAGATGTAGACCTTGAGTTTAAATTTGATAACTTCTTGTTTTAGAAGAATAAAGAGTTACTGATATAAATGATCATACCAAATACGTAATTTCGTCGGAACTTGTGCATATGGAACATTTCAATCTTGAAGCAAAATCGTTTACTGAGAGTAAAAGATCATATATAAGATGATACTTTTTTCATTGCACATGTATGTCTCTTATATATGATACATGTTTAGCCAAATATTACACTACATATAACAAAAACAATTAAGGTGTTGTCTGATTATATATATTACTTTCAGTTTCATTCATTTCTAACTTTACAAACTAAAACACATTAGTCTTTCCAAAAAAAGAAGATGGTTTTAACCTATATTATAATTAGTATTGATGATCTAGACTAGGGTTATGACTAAAACAATGACCATGAAATATTAAAATTTGTCTTCCAAATCAGGCCCTAGCCGAGGCGTTAGCTTGATCGCCCTCCGATCATTTATGCTTCATAGTGGCAATTACCCGTTGACGAGTTCCTTAAGGAAACAATGTGTATAAACTCTAGTAACAAACTTTTCAATTTTTTTTTTTACCATATTCTACCCTTAACAAAAGAGGTGGTTGGGGAGAGTTTGAACATGGTTATGAACTTTAGACTAGGGTTTTGAATCTAGTTATGAAGAATTTGGGTTAGGTTTTTAATTGGAGTACGTATATGGTAATATGGAAGTTGGCGGTGATTTTAATCACGGATAGGATGTGTCGTGGCTTTGTATCGAGTACACCATTGACAAAACGTTCGGCAAACATTTCGTAAACCGTTTGGCGTAAAGTTTGTTTAATTATTAAACGAACGTATACGAACACGATTTTCTATTCGTTTAACTGTATGGACAAAGATGAACAAAAGTTTCGTTCGTTTTCTTTACATCCGTAAATATTCGTTTATATTTCCTCATTTATAATCTTTTACATTCATTTGTGTTCATTTATGTTCGCTTGTTATGTTTAATTATTTTTGATATATATCAATATATGTTTATTTTTCGTTTAACACTTAAACGAACGAACATCCAACTGGAACAAGTTCCTTTTCTAAACGAACAAATACGAACAAGAAAATCATTTCATTGAAGTGTTTATGTTCATTCATTTGTCCGGTTAAAATTAAACAAACAGATGAACAATTAAACCCCAAATCTGATCGCTCGGTAAGTTTATAGCCCTAGTCATGAACATCGATTGGTTCACATCCCGAGTCAATGGGGGTTGGGGTTCAACTAATAATAATAATAATAGTAAAAATAATAATAATAATAAGTGAGATTTGAAAAAAATAATAACAATTAGAACTATGCCAAGTAACCTTTATTTTAACTTATTGATGTTTCAAATTCATAGAAGTTTCCTAGGTTTTTTTGTCATTCTTTATATTTAATCACTAGCAATTAGAGCTCACTTAGTACACCATTTGACCAAAGACTAGTCTATGTTTTGAAACTAAAACCTATACTCGGTTTCTTTAGTCAATCCTTTGACCCCCAAAACATTTTCTAATTCCTATATAAATACTTTCTCAACTCTTCTCATTCCTTACAATTCTATCTCCATGTCATAGAGGCTCCTATACCATTTCTGACATCGACTTTTAATAGTCAACCGCGTAAGCTTCTACATATGGATAGTGGTTGTGTTTATGAACAAAATACGGTCGTTCATGAGTTAACTCAAGCGATACAAATGGCTAAACAACTAAGGGCTAATATGGATTCAGCTGAGGCAAGAGAATTCTTGATACAAAAGATCTTGTCTTCATATGAGAATGCTCTTTCCGTTCTCAAATCAGGTGACTCTGCTGGGCAGCCTCCGACAACTGCCATGCCAGCACCAAGTCTGCCCGATTCATCGATATCTATAGGGAGCGACGAATTTGAGTTTAATCCACCCTTTCCCGAACAAGGCCAAAGTGTTATTTCCAAAAAGAGGTAATATTACACTTTTGTATGGACGATTCTGTCATCACCAAGGTAATATGTACAAAATCTAAATCCTTTTATTTCTTCATTGGTGTCATAGAAAGGAGCCGATAACATTGGAGGATCAAACTAAAATGTGCACTGACAACGGGTTAGAGGGTAACACCGATGATGGTTACAGTTGGAGAAAGTATGGACAGAAACACATTTTGGGTGCTAAATTTCCAAGGTAATCTTTTATTTTTTATTTCGACTGACCATTGGACCCATACAATGATTGGTGCACGTACACGTACATATTTTAGTTGATAATAGAAGGGTCAAACATGTTCTGTTAAATGCATATTCTAATAGTAAGTCTTATTATATCTTGCAGAAGCTATTATAGATGCACTTACCGCAAGGTTCAGAATTGCAGGGCAACAAAACAAGTGCAAAGAACAGATGAAAACCCCAAAGTCTTTGAAATCGCATACAAAGGGAAACACACCTGCAACCATGTTGCCCAGTTAGCGGCACCACCAATACCACCTTCACCTGAAAAATATGAAATAAAGCCAACACACGAGCAACTATCACCGCCGAATCCGAGTGAGATGCTTACTGATTCCAGAGACAACCACAGTGTTAACACTGGTGTTACCATTCCGCCTCCATTTTCCTTCCCTTCAACACCATTGGGATTCACTGAAAACTACCAACAACTTCAAATCCCAAATCATATTGATGCTGAGTTATTGCAAGTTTATTCACCACCATTTATCTCTCCGGCCACATCTGAATCAAACTATTTCCCGGAATGGGGCAGTTCACCATCATTAGATTTCCCAACTGATCCCGCAGATGTAGACCCTGATTTTAAATTTCATAACTCGTTCTTTTACTAGGTTACCGTCAAGAACTATAGCGGGAATAAACAGGAAGTAAGTTTGGCATTACTAGAACTATGGTTGTACAGAAGGAACATCTAAAATTAATATATCAACACGAAATTTTTGTCACTTTTGAGCTTCATATGTCATCTTGACATGAAGAATAAGTCCTAGAGCCTATATCAGTTATTGGGTAATCCATATGTAATATTTATGAAAGTTGTTTGAATGCAATGCTTTTTTTACTATAATTCACCGCAAACATTGAGCATATTATCCAAACAAAAGTGTTCAAATAAATAATATTAATAAACACGACTATAAAATAGTAGAATACATATTAACGATTTATCTGTTAACTCTTTTATCTAATTCTTACAACGAATTCCGTGAGAGAGTGATAATTTGGAGCTATGTGGATGGAGTGTTGTCATCTGGTATCTTAGACACAACATCAGGTACACTTTCCGTTGCATCATTGGGTTTCCTAAGAGCTTGTCTTAGGCCGATAACAATAAAAAGGTTGGTCAAAGTAAGAAGTGATTCGGCACCACCATGTAACCAATCCACATTTGATAATGAAGTCCCGTAATGCACCTTGGCTGTTCAAAAGGGTTCACAAATATACCTTACTTAAATGTTTATTTGATTACGGGTCAAGTAGAAATATAGTTAACTTATAAAGATATAAATGTACTATATTTCATTTGCGAATTTCATAAATAATGATGACAATGAATTGATTTAACATGTTCTTGTCAAAAATGAATTTAAGAGATATCATTAAGAAATCGAACCCTCATGTTTTTACATTTTTGGTCAATAGGTTTATCGTATTAAAATTTATTAAATCACCTAGTACACCGTTCAATAGGTAAATCATCGATAATGTGTTTACTTTTTCTTGGTGATTAGATAAAAGAATAAACAAAAACATAAATGAAATCTGGACTTGGAAAGAGCATATTACCGTAAATTCCTGCTGGGACTGGATGTGAAGAAGAGAGGCAAAAATTCACCACCACAAAGAAACAATTAAGGGAGTTAGTTAATAGCATTTTGAATCACTGAATTTAATATGTAAATACAAATGAATTCAACAAAAACGCTCCAATGAGTTTACGAAGATGCCTTAAACCATAACAAAAGCGAATTATATGTTCTTAAACAAGCCAACAAGATTTCACAACTTAAGTGTGTGAGCCGGTAATGATTCTTCTATAAAATCATCATAATAACCAATATGAGCACATATACTATTGAAAATTTAGGGCAAAAAAAAAAGGTTAACCAATTTTCGTCGAAAAAAGATAACGTTTACTACTCTGAATTTACGGATAGGTTGTAAAACTCGCTAATCGTTACTCGACCGATCGGGGACCCAAGAGCGAGTAATCAGCCTAGGCGAGATTGGAATTTTATATATAAATTTTGAAATTATATGTATGACATATTCATAGGACTATTCCTAAACAATATAGGACCCTAGAAATATGTTTAGAAACATTAACACAATTGTTTAAATACTTCAAACCGATGTTAACACCGATTTTTGACAGAGTTGTTTTTGTCCGAGTTGACCAAGTTTGACCAAATTGTGAACCATACTCGCCTCGGTGAGTGACCTTATAGCGAGTACTCGGCGATTACCCGGCCTTTGAATCCTTGTTTTACAATACTACTTTGTCTATAATGTAAATCATAGAAAACACTTGGCATCCTACTAAAGATGCACACATTTTAAGCATTAGCGGATCAATAAGAAGACAACGTTAGACAAACTTGAGTTATGCATTTTAACAAACAGTTGGCAGACATACCAAAATACCAACAATAAATCAAAAAACGAAACTTAACTGGTGGCACCCACAAAAGCAAGCAAGAAATAGAAACCAAAAAGAGTAAGCTTTGGAGCAGAACTGGATTTAGTAATAAAATACAAAAACCCGATATACGGAAACAACGAGACAGCAAATAACTGTGAAGCTATGCTTTGTGAATCAATGGTGGGTGACCATGGATCTATTGGAAATGGTAATCCGTGTACAGCAAATTGACTTCGATTTTGGGGAGAATTTTTTGGGAAATTTAACTGTTTGATTACAGTGGGGTAACGAGTGTTAAGTTTGTAATCGAATGAAGTGAAGAGTAGCGGATTACGGGTTACAGTTTGAAGACAGTTGATCATTGTTGTTTTAGTTTCTCCTTATCTGTGTTTTGTCTCTGGGCTTTTACACGTTATGGGTAAGGCAAAGCTCATTACAATGAAAAAAATCCTACATTAATCCTTGATTACGGGATTTTAAAAATCGCATCAACCAGCCTTTTCGCTAATATTTGTTAACTTATCGTTCAAATCTTTACAATATTTTACACATATAATTACAAATATACATTTACGTTTTTATACATTTTGTTTATGTTATAATAACAAATATACATTTACGTTTATACATATTTTTAATATTTTTTATAAGGATATTTTAAAATAACAATAAGGTAAATTATATTCCAAATTTAATGATTTTATAAATAAATTAGAATTAAGAAAATAAGATTAAAAAATTATTTTTTATTATATGAAAGAGATAATATAATTATGTTATAATAGGGTATAAAATAAAAAATCATATACTCGCGTCATACTCGAATAATTTTATCAAAAATAATATAATTGGAATACATAAAATCTAATATTTTTATGTCTATTATAAAATTATTAAACATGTAAAACAAATTATGTATATATATGTTATTGTGTCGATACACACATGCTTCAAACTCATCATCAAAACTTTTTTATAATATGTTTAAACCATGCTTGAACATAATTATAAACTATAACCTTTAGTAAAATTTGGTGTCAGCATTCAACTTTTATATTTTAAGACTATCTAAAAAAATTTCTTTCTTTACCTTTTTTTTCCCAGCAATTATAGTCTTAGATTTATTAAATAATTAAAATTAATTATTAAATTCAATTTGAGATACATTTTCATTGACACAATTTTTATCGATATATATTTAAGATCAAATTTCAAAAAAGAGAACTTCAAACTTTGATTTAGGAATCCATATTTTTCAGATATGATAAGATTATAACACTAATCTAAATCTTCAATTTCGGCCCCAAATCACCACCGTAGAATCTTAGATCTAAAAATAAGTCTCTAAAATACCAAAACCCACATCCTAGATCTACACCTAAATAAGTCGTAAAATCACCGAATGGATCCAAAAACCTCTATAACAAGTATAGCGACTTTGTTACCACTTGTTGGTCGACTTCCTCGGACCTCGGTTTGGACCCACTCACTAGAAAGATGCAGAATCTCTTTCAAGTGACTAAAACTAGGTGAAACACACAATATAACCGAATGATTGATATTATTAAGCTTACGTAATGGAGTATAATACGAATAACATCAAATGCGTTCGATTACAAAAACTTTGAACCGTTTACGAGGCTGTTACCCAAGACTTTCTCTCTGTAGTGCAAGAGAGCTTTCTCTCTCTAGAAACGTATGCATTTATGGCAGGTTGGTGGGGTATTTATAGTCCTCACCTAAACTGAAGGTTGTTGTTGCGCAACAGTGGTTTTGCCTGGGCAACACCAGCATAACAAACCATAAACGCGTTAAAACGCTTTACAACTCGATTCCTATACAATCAAGACAAATATGTCCCAACACGTTTGGTTTCTGCTCAGTAAAAAGCGGCCACGCAATCATAGGCTCTCCACTCACAATACTCTCAAATGTCGAGTTCCACCCACAATACGTCAAAAACCCTCTCGTAGATTGATGGCTCAGGATCTCCACTTGTGGGGTCCAAGAAGGTAAAACTAGACCACGGTCCCTGAACCGAATGATTGATATTATTAAGCTTACGTAATGGAGTACAATACGAATAACATCAAATACGTTCGATTACAAATACTTTGAACCGTTTACGAGGCTGTTACCCAAGACTTTCTCTCTCTAGCGCAATAGAGATTTCTCTCTAGAAACGGATGCATTTATGGCAGGTTGGTGGGGTATTTATAGTCCTCACCTAACCCGAAGGCTGGTACGCAACCGCAACACCCGAAACGGGTGTTGCGCCACTGTTGTTGCGCAACATTGGTGTTGCCTGTGCAACACCGGTGTAACAAACCATAAAACGAGTTAAAACGCTTTACAACTCGATCTATATACATGTGGTACTTCACGACATGTTCTAAACTAAGTACAAGATACAATCAAGACAAATATGTCCCAACACGTTCATTTTCTGCTCAGTAAAAAGCGGTCACGCAATCATAGGCACTCCACTCACAATACTCTCAAGTGTCGAGTTCCACCCATAATGCGTCAAAAACCCTCTCGTAGATTGATGGCTTAGGACCTCCACTTGTGGGGTCCAAGACGGTAAAACTAGACCACGGTCCTTGATCCAAAAAACCATCGGGTGAAAACCCAAACAGATCAATATGGGTTTGTGCACAGAAATAACTTCCATGTGACTTTCTATGTGGACTCTTCCAAATTTAACAGAAAATAACTTCTACATTTACAAATTTAACAGAAAATAACAAATATAGAATTTGGTTTCGTATATTAATCTAACACTTTTGAATTTTGTTTTCATTTCTATTTTTGTATCTCAAAAGTATTACTACTGGAATATGAATTGAAATGTATCCAGATAATCTCAATGTTTATATTTCTATCACACCATTTAGGTCTTATGAAATTATTAGGTTTACGAACTTTTGAATTAAACCTTTTCTTATATATTCGATTATTTATACATGTATTATCATGACATAGTCTAATTGATATTTTTGTTCTATTTTTGAGCTCTTAAGTCAGTTTTGAGTCTTTCTTAACTTCGTGTCTTTCTTGAACCACATTTAAGCAATGAAAGTATTTTACGGACCTACATTCGTTTGGAAACCATCAAACAAATCGGAATTGGTTTCAAAAATCTAATCATGATCATAAAGTTCCAAAAAGAAAAACTCAAGAACTTTGTCATAATCCATATCATGATCGAAACGAAACATCAAAGTAACTCTATAGTAGCTTGTGGAGCTGTGGGCAAAAGTAGAGAAGTTGGGGAAGATGTATTAATATATTTATCACAACTTGTATAAAAGATATATGTGTCTATCCGAAAATGCAAATCTTTTGATGTGAAACCTGCCATATTGTTCGTTTTTGTCACGAAATGGTCATGATAACACTACAAGAAAAAGGTCTTTTGCTGACACTTTTTTTAATGACACATATAAAAAGTGTTAGCAAAAGTACACATATCCTTACAATTATAAGAAAACTATAAGCATAGCTTAATTTTTATCCACACAATATGAAAAGTGTAAGCGAAAGTGTAACTTTTGATTACATATTATAATAAGTGTGAGGATATATGAAGTTTTATCTACACATTTTATAAAGTATTAGTAAAAGTATAGTGTTTTGCTTATACTTTAAAAAAAGTGTTGGCAAAAGTACGTATATCCTTACACTTATATAAATTTTGCAATAAGTGTAGGGAGATGTACAATTTTATCTACACATTTTATAAATTATTAGTAAAAGTCTAGTGTTTTGCTTATACTTTTAAAAAAATGTTAGCAAAAGTACGCATATCCTTACACTTATCTACATTTTCCGATAAGTGTAGGGAGATGTACAATTTTATCTACACATTTTATAAAGTATTAGTAAAAGTCTAGTGTTTTACTTATACTTTTAAAAAAGTGTTAGCAAAAGTACGCATATCCTTACACTTATATACATTTTCCAATAAGTGTAGTGAGATGTATAGCTTACTTAGAGGAAATCAAAATCGATTGGACCGAACTCGAAAACCGAATCGGATTGGTCCAACACAAATCGAACCTAAAAACTAAGTTGTGCCGGTCCAACTCAAACCGAGCCCAAAAACCTAGCCAAATCGGTCCGATCGAAATCTAACCGAAAACCGATCCGAACCGATTCAGTACAGGTTCCTTATAAAATCAGTTTTCACTTCTGCTTTATTTTAACCCGATGATCAACTATATTTTACTACAATTTTAAAAAAATATAAATTATATTACTAATTATGTTTTCTCTAATCCCTTTCTCCGTGTCGTGTTTTCTTCCGTGTCATGTTTTCTCTAATCCCGCCTCCCTCTTTCTTCTCTAGACATGCTACAGACTGAAATATTCTTTCTCTCTCTTTCGAAAGTGAAATCCAATCGACGCCGCCGCAGCCAGAGGTAATAATCATCGATCAATTTCATGTTATTCATTCCGATTTTTATAATTTATGTTGCTTAATCGATCAATTTCATTTTATTGATTTCGATTTTTTGTAATTTATGTCGGTTTTTTTTATTCCAAATAAAAGTTTTGTCGCTTCAAATCACCGTTACATACTCCGATCATTTTCCGATCAGATTCCGGTAATCAATAATCCTTCAAATCTAGATTCCAATTACCTTATATGATAAATTGATATTAATAGCTATATTATCTTTTTGATTTGATTCGAAATTTAGCTTTAAATTTGCCTTAAAACTGACACATATTTTATATCGAAAGCGATTTCGATTCTGATGATTAGAGAGTGAAGATGAGCCCGGTTTACGGAGATCTCGAGCGTCGATTCTGCGAGTATTTTGCGAATTTAATGCAGAAATGGATGGCTGCTAGGCTTCTAACTGAAGGTGAATTATCAACTGAATTTATCGTCTAATCTTTGTTTAAATAATTGATGTTCAGTGTATTTGATATGTATACGTTGTTTTATCGATCGGTTTTAGTAATTGTTTATAATTGAGGTTCTGATCAACATTTTACTCAACTGTGATCACTAAGCTAAACCCTAATTCACTGTTCAGCATAAGGTATTCTTGTAGTTTAGTGCTTATAATATGTGATCACGAGTAAACAATTAGTATTCATTTATTGATAACCACTGGAAATAATGTAAACTTTTTTGGTTTAAGAAAAAGCCAATGCGTATGACATGGCCTTTATATTGCTATTACTTTTGCAGGCTAAAATAATAAACGCCACACTTATTTCAGTTATTTGAAATGAATAAGCAGCTCACTTAATTTTACTTTGGTGTAGACTTTTGAGAAGCTTTTATGTTGCAATACTAGCTGTTATAGAGATCAAGTTCTGATTTGCAGTTATATTGCAGATACGGTACCTGACATTAACCATAATTCATGAACTGTTCATGCTAGAATGTAGGTTAAAAAGAGAAAGACCGACGAAGAACCAGTGAAGTATATGGGATGTGGTGACTGTGACAACTTCAGTCATTCATTAACGGTTCCAATGGCTACTCATGACGTGGATGTTTTGCAGAGGATAAGTAAACAGCTCTTCAGTCATTTTCATATTGGTAAGACAGTTTGGCTCACTGATATTTTTATCATCGTCATGGTGAATGTTTTGTGGACAACTAAGACTCATATGAACTCCTTGCAGATGTTGAAGATGTACGCGGAATTGGCTTGCAGGTTACAAAACTTGAGAGTGAATACAATTATAAGCAAGGTACCCGTTCAGTAACGTCTCATTTCTGTAATATATAGTTTCGTTATCATAATTAATGGAGTATATTTTTAAAGAAGTCGACAAAAAGTGCTTGCGGGTCAACCGAACGTATCTTGCCACACCTAATTCTTTCTATCAATTTAACTCAACAAATTTTTCAGGAAGCTTCAAGTCCAAACCGTACACTTGATCTTGCTTCCGCACTTGTGTGGTGGATTCCTCGTGCTCGTAGACGAAGTGCGTTGCTGACATGGCAGCATATCGCATCACTACCTCTTAGCTTGCCAGTCGTATATTTTGGAGGTTTTAATACACAAAAAGAGTCAACTATCGGACGTTTTCTTCTTGGGAGATCAAGGTAATTATAGAATAAGTGATACAGTTTGATTATCAGGTTACATTGAAATAATTTTTCCCTTCAAAATGGAGATCAATTGTCTAAAATTTCTCGAAAAGTTGTTCGCAACAGCATGAGTTATAAACTTTTAAGAAAAATCTTTTTAGTTTTACCTCTAAAATCTTTGAATAGCACTGATAATTTCTGTATTCACCACTCGGTTTCAGAGAACATGGAGTTGTAGGTGATATGAGAGACGTATGGCCCAATGCTCGGTTGAGGAAAAATGTCTCTCTTATACGCACTTATCATGGATTTAAAGGTATTGTATTTACGATCAGAACAAAACAGTTTGGTTTGTTTGGGGTTTCATATCTCAAACTAAACCATCCCACTTAAATCCTTAACTGAAACGAAGTTTATACTCCTAGTTATGCCAGATGGAATCTATTGAGGGTGACAAAATGGGTGGGTTGAGTAATGGGTCAAAACTAAAAATTTTTGGTAATTGTTTTGGTTGGGTTGACCCGAGATTCTATTTGTCCAAAAAATTTAAAAATTGTTTATTAATAACTTTGCGTCAAACATGATTTCAGAAAAGTATATTATTTCGACAATGATCTAACCTTTTATAAAATATGATTTAGAAGGTTTAGGTCGACTTTTAACCCTTTTGACCCGTTTCCTCTATTGATTAATTAATTTCTGTTTTTATCCCGTTTGACCCACTAAACATAAACAAGCAACTCAAATCGACCCATTTGTAAGTAAATGACTCAAAAGTTCCATTTTTTAGATCTAAAGTTCTGACCATTATTCGCCGTATAATATTTCTATTTATATTTTTGTGTGGTTTTAGGTAACAAACAAGGAACTATGGAGTTCCTGAAGTTGATTTTCAGGGCACTATGCCTGTGTTGGGATCGGCAAACTCAAGATTTGCACATAGACTGGATCCTATTTAGAGGCCGATCATTGGTTCCTGTATCGTGTGAAATCGTAAATGACAATATTGATGGTCAGTATTACCCGTCTTCTCATTTTCCGATACTTGCTGAATTCATCCTTCCACGGACAGTCAGACTGCTCGATCCACCACCTGTTGAGGATACAACATCCACACCTTCTTAATGTTAGTCTTTGTTCATCTTTTCAACTGATATTGCTAATGCTGTTTTAGACGGTTAGTAATTTGCTCTATAACTGAAGTCTTAACATTTATTCTCAGGTTTGAGACGGTTGTGTTTAAATTTGAGGCATTAGATCATTAGGCTCGAGAAGAAGCAGGAATTATAACTTCTACATTTGCTACGTCTATACCTGTTCTATTGACATTTGATGCTGCTGTTGAGGTAGGAGAAGTGTGTTTACTTACGGGTCACCCGACCCGTTTTGACCCATTATGGCGTTTATTTTATATAAGTTAGGGAAACATTGATTGTTGATTATGTTTTATTTTGTGTGCTTGGTAGGTCCTACAATCTTGTCTATACAATATGGAGTGTTTCAATCTATGTACAATTACCGGAAAGAAAAGGTGATAAATCTTTCGTATTTTTGGATGTAGTTCTGTTTTTCGTACAACTTTATTTTGTTATTGTGATCATCTTTCGTATTCATTTATGTCAAAATCTAGTGCTACACTGCTACGACAACGACATTTGGTATTAAGTACATGTAATGCTCATGTCGGATAAAGAGTTCCGTATGGATTATGATTTGTATGGATTATGATTTGTATGGATTTTGATTTGCGTGTGATGTTTATATTATGACTAGATTGAAAATTATTATTTGGTATTTCTGAAAGTTCTGATATGTGTTTGCAAAAGTTCTGTATGGAAGTTTTCTGGAAATTGTCAATTCTTGACACAAAAGTTGGTGTAGGCAAAAGATCTAACCTATGTAGACATATGATGTGTCAGGATAGGTGTGTCACCATAACCTTTACCGTCGGAGCTTCTGCCAACACTTATAATAAGTGAAGGAGAAGCTAATTTATCTTTTCCTAACACTTTTTATACTTTTCCTGACACTTTTTGTCTGTCAGCAAAAGCACTATTTCTTGTAGTGTAACTAGTACTTTTAAATTGAAGCGTTAATAAACGTGGGTGTAACAATGGCACCCGTCGTATTATTACAAATATATCATCCAAATTACATATAAAAATAGTACGCTTGTGAAAACCACTAAATAAAATTACTCACACCACTTTTGAGTCACATGTAAAAGTGATCTAGTTGATGAACCATCTTGGCTCAATGCCATTGCACCAAGAGTTTTAAGCTCACTCATTTTCAACCTCATCTTACGCCCATCTTCTCCTTCGATCAAATTCCTAACACACTTACTGATCTCATCTCTTCCCACGACTCCATGTTCATCGACTTTTACCCTGTAAGCAACACCTAAACCATCAGTTAGTAATACTGAGTTCATTTTCTGCTCAGCAAAAAGTGGCCATGCAATCAGAGGCACTCCACTCACGATACTCTCAAGTGTCGAGTTCCACCCACAATGCGTCAAAAACCCTCCGGTAGATTGATGACTTAGGATCTCTATCTGTGGGGCCCAAGATGGTAAAACTAGACCACGGTCCTTGACCCGATCCAAGAAACCGTTGGGTAAAAACTCAAACGGATCAAGATGGCTTTATGCATTGAAATAACTTCCATGTGACTTTCCATGTGGACTCTTTATCACCCAAATAAATCTTTGACCACTCAATTCCAACCCAAAGGCAAGTTCAAGTAACTGCTGGTGTGATAGTGTCCCACCACTTCCAAATGATACAAACAAAACGGACCCGACTGGATGCTTATCCAACCATTTCAAACATTCATATCCATCACCGTCCTGGTTCTCTGGGGAACCAGGACGTATCAATGGTCCAACCGAGTAAATATCCGGTTTACACCACTCACCTTCTTCCAAAGCCTTGAATGGACCCGGTTCTAATTCAAGAAAGCTATTTACCAAAACACCCTTTGATAAATTAAATTTTTTGGATAACTGAACCATGTATGTATACGTCTCATTTTTCTTATCTTGAAGCGGTTCAGGCATATCTACTCCTTGAACCGGAACACAACCAGGTAATCTCACCGGTTCAGTTAAATCCTTGTACTCACAAGGAAACATCTTATCCAAAAGTGTACTTTGGAAAATACTTACCAAAGTCATTGCATTAACCGTGCAGAAAATATAAGGTGGAATATTGAATTCTTTGGCAATTTCAAAACTAGGAGGGCCAAAAACGTCAACAACCAAAGCTAAGGGTTTTTTTCGAGATGAGTCATGAGTTAACATGGCCAAAGTTTGATGTAAAGCAGGTAATGAGCGAGTTAAAGTGAGTGATATCCTATTTTCCAAAGTGGCATCATCAAGAAGGTCGTTTAGGTCTACGGGAGGAAGGAAAATGGAAGATATGTTATCCGGCATGGCGTTAAGGATGTCGTTTTGCGGTTTTATGGGAGCTCCGTCTGCGGTCGGGGGATGATGAAGGTGATGAGTAGATGAGGGTGGAGTAGGAGAAGCCGGTGAGCTAACTCAGTGAGTGGAATGAGATGACCCATTCCTGGACTCGGGAAAATGGCTATGTGACCTTCCATTAGATAAGAATTTGTCACCTTCTTTGTCTATCCATATATATATAGCAAAACTGTTCAAATTTATAAATATCAGTATATAAAAAATCTTTACATAACATTCTATTACAAAAATATTATTAGAAGTAAAATGATTTCTACATTTTTAATGTTTTACATTTTCTATTGTACCCAAGGGCGGAACTTCTAAAAGGCATGGAAGGGGCTCCGGCCCCCTCGAAATTTCGAAACGTTAGTGTAAATTTTTTGAAATATCGGTATAAATTATGAAATGTTAGTGTAAATTGTATGAAAAAATCGGTTTGGCCCCAAGGAAAGTGTTCACGATCCGGCAATGATTGTGTCTTTAATTATTTAAAATAGTTCATAAAAGGGTTTGTATTTATATTTCATGCTTTTAGTTTTTCTAACTTATGTCGCGGGACATACTTTTATATTATTAATTGAAATGAAATTTTCTTTTCAAAATTACATTTCTTTTAATATATAGTGAAAATAAATTTAATAAACTTAAAATTATTTCCTTCAATTTACCACGTACTATATGAAAACCTGGATAATTTTAAAATAAATGTTTCAATTCAATTAATAATGTTTCAATACGGATTGGTTCCAAATGATAAATATTAATTTATTTTGAGGACAATGTAAGTAATATTAATTGAGTAGGTTGTTGATATTTTTAAATGCAAAAATTATAATAATAACATTAATGACTTCTTTTTGTAACATTGTAACAAATTTAGAAAGAAAGCAACTATCTACTGTATCCTAAATATAACAATGAAGAAACTTTGAAATAACATCATTATGATTCCTCCTATTATTTATGTATATTTTATGTAGAGAGAGAATGAGAATAAAAACAAAAACAAAAACAAAAACAGTAAGCAAGTACTCAACAAGTAATCCACAAATATGAGCAACAAATTCTACATTTTTAACCGGCTATTGATAAGGTTGTGATCAATGAAAATCACCTTTAACAGCATCCACACTTGAGGTTGTGTGGGTTTCCTCTTGTGAGATAAGTGAGATTTCTCCTTATGAAGATGTGTGAGTTCATGAGTTGCATATTGTCCAATTAGATATCACTGTAACCCCAAACTGTTATACTTGTCTTTTGGAAGAAAAAAAAACAGCATCAACACTTGAGCAAACATCAACACTACAACAAAAATGAGTTTTAATGACGAAATTTTTCGTGACGACTTTTTTTGGTCACTAATAAAATTATTTAGTCACCATTAAAAAAATAATCACTAAATTTCGTCACTAAACAATATTAGTGACCAAAAAATAACTTTATTTAGTCTCTAATAAAATTAATGACATACATATAGTGACGAAAAAAGATTACTCAAATTTGGTCACTAACATTCTTAATGACCAAATATTTGGTCAATAGTAATATTAGTGACCAATTTGAGTCGTGACTAAAGACTATTTTTCTTATAGTAAGACTAACTAGACGTTAGTCTTTTCAATCTTTAATAAACATTTGCTAATTGTATTATAAGGTCATGACATCAAGCTTAACTGAATTCATAAGGTCATGTATCTAAGTCTATTATATGGACTCTATATTTTGTGTTTCTAATAGTTGTGTTAATTGATAAAAGAATTGCAATAGAAGAACAATGGAAGTGGGAGAATTTGTAAAATGTTATTGATTTTGATTTTGATTTCTCTTAAAGCATCTTCGAATTGGTTTGTATAAAAAAAATTCAAAAAAATATTTTAATAGGTTTACCTTTTGTAGGACCATAATAAAATTCTATTTTATGCTTAAGTGACATCTTTTTTGGTTTAAATTGATTTTAAAATACGATTATTTATGTTAATTTTATCACAATTTATCTTTAACTATATATTTATTCTTGACCGATTTTATTTTTGTCCCGCCGCAACATGCAAGGCCTCAAATTATCGTTTCCATTACCAAAAGAAAAAAATAGATAATAACACTTTTGGGGCCACTTATATTGGGATAAGCTGATAAGGGGCCAGATGTTTAAAAAGCCTCATTTATTTCTTGGGCCTTAAAGGGCCTGGGCCTTTAACACCCTTTGTTGCTTAAGCTATTGACACTTTCTTTAACGAGACAGTTTCCACTATGATAAACCTTTTAGAGGTATACGTTGATATACGAGTACATTTTCTCCGCGTATTGTGGCGGATTGTCGATCTATAGATATTTTATGGGCGAAACATCTATGTTATTAGTTACACATAAGTTATGTATAGCAAAAGCAAAATTTTTAATAAAGTTTTGTTTAGTCATTTAACTTTTCCTAATACCCTTAAAATATCAGTTACATTTAAAATTTTGTTTTTACAGTGTATATATTTTTGTTCTTGCAAGATTGCATATTTGTCTAGGAAGTGTTAAAAACATTTTAAAGATAATCAGATACTTTTGTAAGTTTTTCAAAACCTCATGGGTTGAATAGTAAGAAAAATGAGTAAATAATAAAATAAAATAAAATATATTAAAGAGAGAATGTCACAAATCGTCCTTGTGGTTAGGCTGTTTTTCACATATCGTCCTTTTGCAGAAAAGTTAGCACTTATCATCCTTTTGTTTTTTAAAATTATCGTCTGTGATCCTTCCGTCAAAATCCTGTTAATTTAATCCGTTAAGTGACCCCATGTGCCTGTCACATGAGGGTAAATCTGTCTTTTTAGGTGTTATCATTTAATATTTAACCCCAACCATTCATTTATCCCTTTTACTCTTCCTTTACTCAACCATTTCTCCTCTTACAACCACCACCATATCACAAAACCTAAAACAAGTATTAAATTGAAATCAAATATGGTTATTAGATGCTTTTGTGAGAGACCTACAATTCTTCGAACATCATGGACAAATATCAACCCAGGACGTAGGTTTTACTGTTGTTCGAATAAGGTAAGTAACTGTTTTATTTTTTTCAAATTTTAATAATTTGTTAATTTATTGAAATGCAAATTATAGGTAAGAGATTGTGGGTTTTTTGAGTCGTTTGATCCTCCTATGTGTCAAAGAGCCGTGATGGTCATACCCGGTTTGTTAAGAGCAAGAAATCACCATGAAGCTACATTGATTCGGTTTCAACGACAAGTTTTATGGTTGAAAATCTATTTAGTTGTGAGTTGGTTTTTGTTTGTTCTTTTGTTAGTTTTGTGGTTGTAATTTAAACGTTTTAGGTGGTTTTCATAGCATGTATTGGTTTTACCATATTTTGGTTGTAAAGCATGTAATATTGTTGATGTAATTTAGTCGTTTTGAATGGTTTTCAAGGCATTTAGCCAAGTATTATTCATTTGTGTTTTTTTTGTGGTTTCTAACACTAACCAAAACAGTAACCAAACCAACAAAGTATTACATAATCAGTCAAAGCACTAACCATTAACCAAAAGACTATTACATAATAAGTCAAAGTAGTTCCCCATACATAATACCTAAATTGTCTTAAAAAGAGTACACAAAATACTTGATCAGTTCCCCATACATATTACATGATCAGTCCATATTTTTACTTCCTTGACTACATGTAAACCATTTGCTTGAAGCAAACCTTTTACACTGAACTATTGGACTAATTGGTTGACTAGACTGACCTCTTTGGCTCCCTTGAGTAGCACCAACACCAGCATCCAATACAGAACTTCTTTGACTCCCCTGAGTAGCACCAACAGAAACACCAGCATCCGATCTTTGACTCCCCTGGGTAGCATCAACAGCAACACCAGAACCATTTCTCTTCTTGTTTGTCTTCTTGCTTGTCTTCTTACTTGTTTCTCCCCTACAATAATACACAAATAATTAGAGTAATAATAATACAAATATACTTGTTTGTTAAAAATGTACCTTTCTTGAGTTGAAGCTTTATTTTTTTGACTTGTTCCCTTCTTTGTTTGAGTTGCAACTTCCTTTTGACCATTGCAAGTTTTTTTTGTTATGACCCCTTTGTTTACACTCTGAACATGTAACAGTCTTCCCATCTCTTGGAAGTTTTCCCCTTTCAACATTTGAGCTTGTGTCAGTCTCCCCAACACTCTTCTTTCTTTTCTTTCTTGGTCTACCTGACTGTTTGTGATGATTAGGTGGTAGCAGCTTACTTGGACAGTTGCTTCTAGGCCATGTAGCCACCCCTGTTTTGGGATTAACCTTAAAAGAGTATGCCTTCTTCCATGTGTCTAACCTATAAACAGGGTCTACCCAATCCTCAGGAATACCATCACACATTCCATGCAAAGACATGTCCCACATACAAGCAATTGCATGTTTGCAAGGAAATCCATTCAACTCCCACCTTCTGCAAGTACACTCCTTCTTCTTTATATCCACCACACATTGATCACCAGTATATGGGGAAGTTACTTGGTAAAAATCCTCACCATTAAATATGACACTATACTTACTTGCTGCTTTTTTAATGGTTTCAAGAATGTGGGTTGTAGTTGGTGTTAAAGGCCCATCACTTTTATCTATAACTCCTTGCACTATAACTATCCTTTTCATCAAATACTCCCTAATATACTCTAAACATGTCAGTATTGGCCTATCTCTACCCTCAATTAACTTACTGTTGAAGGATTCACAAATATTGTTCAACAATATATCACATTTGGCCAAACCTGTCAACATTCAATTATTTAAAACTATACAATTGCTCAGCATAAAGAGAGACTTGTCTAACAATATATTTACTAACCTGTGAAATGAGATCTGGCCTAGTATCTGGGTGGAATTGCTCTCAGCCAGTCATGAATCCTCAAATCAGATTCCTTGATTTCATCCATTGCATTTTCAAATTCTTGCACTGTTGGTCTTGTTGCACACTTCCAAAGGAGATCCTTGTATGCTTCTCCCACTTTAAAAACTGCTTTCAGGTTGTCATGGATGTGTCTTAAACAATACCTATGCTCAGCATTAGGAAAAACAGTTGCAACTGCTGGAATAATCCCCTACATACAACAAATGCAACTGTAACTATGCCCTGCATATAACAAATGCATAAAACAAAAACAGCATAATAAAATATTACCTTTTGTCTATCTGAAATGAAGGTAAAGTTGCTTGATATTGTCAAATCCAAGTCATTACCAAGTTGAGTTAAAAACCATGTCCATGAATCCCTTGTCTCAACTTCAACAATGGCATATGCTACAGGATATATACCATTATTAGAGTCAACTCCCACTGCAGTTAAAACCTGTCCAGGATAAGGACCCCTCATGTGTGTTCCATCCATACCCAACAACCTCCTACCTATTGCTTTAAACCCTTTTTCAATGGCCCCAAACAAATGTAGATCCTTTTAAACACTCTTGTAACAGATTCAGCATTTGGTTCAACCTCAACATCAATTACTACAGTTGTGTCTGCATTTCTTTGTTTCAGCTCCATCACATAATTCCTTAACAGTGAGTATTGATCATTATAATCACCTCTAAGCTTCTTCATTGCCTTGTCCTTAGCCCTTTATGCAGTTAATCTTTTAACCCCTAGTTCATATTTTTTCTGCAGTTGATCTTGAAGTGCCTTCCCTGAAATGTTTGGAGTTGTAGTGACAATATCTGAAATTTGCTTTGAAAGAAAAGTACTATTGCACCATTTTAATTCTCTTGTTTGCAAGCATTTATGAATACCCCTAAATGTTTTAACCAACCATTCCTCATCTTGACCAACATTTGACACTAACAGAATCCAAGGGCAAGTAGGTGAAGTTACTGTTTTGCCCTTTTTGTCTTTACTCACTTTACTAGATTCCCCCTTTTCTCTCTGTTTTTTCCTTGTAACAGGGAATCTTCCCCATACACACAACCTTCACTCTTTCTTTATCATTTTTTGTGATTTTCAATTCTCTCCTAGTTTCTATTGCATGTTTCCTAACAATTTCCTTGACTGCTTCTCTACCACTAAACTTTTTACCAATATAAAATGGGCACTTAACCAACTTCCCCTGCTTTTGCTTTTCTTCTTCACTCCTCCTTACCTGTCTAAGAAACATCCTCCTTTTGTTTTCATCTTGGTCTGATCCTTCTCCACTATCATAATCATCAAAATTTATTACTAATACCTCTTCATTAATCTCTAAATCACCAACATCTATTTCTACACCTTTTTGAAATAGATTAGCTTCATTTTCAAAATTCTCAGTAAAGTTGCTCATGTCTACTTCAACATCATTGACCATGTCACCTTCTTCTAAATTTTCCTTAAAACTGTCATCTTGCACATTAACAGTTTCTACACCTTCTTCACTTTCTTCACCAGTTTCATCACTACTATTAGCATCTAAATCCTCTAAATCTTGCACATTAACAGTTTCTACACCTTCTAAATCCTCTTGCACATTAACAGTTTCTTCTAAATTTTCACTTTCTGTCATGACTTCCCTATTATCATCTACACTATCATCAACACCCTCTAACAAAAGTCTCCTATAACTAGTGTTCTTAGGCCTCCCTTTGACATGGCTTTTCCCCACGGCTACAATATTATTTGGTTCATCAGTTATCTCTTCAATTATAACACTAGAAGTAGCACCCCAAATATTTCCAACAGAAGGCATACCATGCTCTATGTAAACCTCAATAACATTATACTTTCCTATAAAAGAGAGCAATTTTAACACATCTCTGTCATTACCTAATGGAAGCAGTCCAATGTCTAAATCTGATTCAGGTTTTTTGAAGTGGTACAACATAATCTCATCTCCATTATATCCTAGTTTGGTAATAGCATAATTAAGTGACCTAACACAGAAAACATCCCCATCTACATAATCAATAAATACCTCTTCCCCCTCTACATAGTCTCTGCCAGGTGAGCTTGTAAATCTACCACCATGGTGAAGCTTAATCGAGCTCATGTCACCATATAATTCTGTAAAGAAGCAAAAAAAAATTAAACTTTAATTTAGAAAAATTAAACTGTGAGAGTAAAAATCATACCATAATCATCATATATCCTTGCTATCCGTTGAGCATCTAAGTTTTTATCGCGAAATAGCATTCGAAAAGGATCCTCTGCCATGTTTGATTCCTTCTGCAAATCGTCGATTGAAAAATTAGGTTAGAAAAATAGGGGTTTTTTGAATTTAATTGACGTGGGGGAGATAACACCTAAAAAGACATCTTTACCCTCATGTGGGGGCCACTTAACGGATTAAATTAACAGGATTTTGACGGAAGGATCACAGACGATAATTTTAAAAAACAAAAGGATGATAAGTGGTAACTTTTCTGCAAAAGGACGATATGTGAAAAACAGCCTAACCACAAGGACGATTTGTGACATTCTCTCTATATTAAAAGATATAATAATACTTTGTACAATGAGGCTTTCTAAACATTTAGCTTCTAATTTGTGCAATCGTTACTAATAATATCAAATTCTTAAAACCGGAGAAAATACGATTGCTTATCATGAATTGAGGTTATAAGTGTAAAAATTGTTAAAATATGGTTGTGATATGTAAACACTAATTCTTATATTGTTTTGTTTTGTAAAAATTATGATTGGTATGTCGGTTCGACTTGTTATTAGCATAATTTAGTGAAATACTTGATTTTGAATGCGTGATTATCAAATATGTTATTAGTGCATAATTTTGTGAAATTTATGGTTTTAAATTTTAGTAACGATGGAGAGATGTTATTAGGAAAAAGATAGCATCTTCAAAAGACGGATTCGGTTAATCGAATTGCTTATAAAGTGCATCTGATTGTCAAAGTTAAGAATGAAAAGAACAAACATACGATGTAATCCGGCCCGTTAATTAACCCTACTATTTCTCTATTGTAATGAACGGTTTCTCAACTTAAAATGTTTCTAGATTCGTGAGTGAAGGCGTTATCCAACTTTAATCACTTCCATGGCGCCACCACGTACTAGGAGAAATTTAGTCGATCGGGAAGCCTATAAACGTCCTAATAGAGTACATAATATTACCTTTATAACGAGTTATGGAGTGGGTGATATGTGGTGCGTGTTATTTAAGTTTTTTTTTGTTTTTTTCAAAAAGCGATTGCTTGTAAAAAAAAATAAATGCACATTCAACAAACTTCTTTGTCTCTAAACACAATACATACACTCTAAAAAGCAACAAAAATCATCGCAAAGACCAGAAAATGCGTTTTTGAAATTCGAGCCATACAATGACGAATCCACAAGAAAGCCATACCGAGTGTCGCGTCAGACATACTTTATAAAAACCTTTTATTTAAGTTTCACGATGTCGTTTTCTGGATTTTCGAACCCTACTTGTTCTTCTACACCAGATGGCGATCCTAGGGTAAAAGGGATCGTTTTGAGGAAGAACAAAGCCAACGTATATTCACATGAGAATACTTTTGTGTTCAATTCCCCGATTGAGATTACTTTTGTGATAAATTCCCCGATTGTTTAAGAAAGGTAATCTCGCCATTCTTGTACGTTTGGTTATCGGCTATACACATCAAGGTTTCAATTTAACCTAGAGTTTTTCGTGTAGTCTAGGTTACGTCTGTTTGGTGATTCAAGACTGTTTAGAGGTTGATTTTTCTTGCTTACTTTCTGGTGTTCGCTTGCTAAGATGAGTACAATAATATTCAAATTCGAATGAACCGACAAAATGAGTTTTTGTGTCTTTATTATAGCATTTGTTAACATATGGTAAATGTTAGGATCGTTTAGGTTGTATAAACCCAAAGTAAGTTAAACGTAAGATCTTGATTATCAAGGAAGTTCAGCAGCGGATAAACACCTTGATAGTACAAGTTTAACGATCAAACAAATATTGTATATATAAATATGTATGAACAATGAATAACAATAATGTTTGTCGAATGTTAAGCCTCAATATATTGATAATAATGAATAATCAATACACGTTTTTTTCTTTCTATAAGGATTTATGTATATATAGACCTTGAGCCAAATCTTATCTATAATAGGAAACATCTAAAACAACTACAATTCTATTCTAATTATAATTGCTAAACTTGTGGATAAAGATAATTCCATAATTATCTTCAAGCAGTAGAAACATGTAGCAGGCCATAGTAATGAGAAAATGCAGTATTAATCATCAGTTTGTCTTCAACAATAGTAACTATCTTCAAGCAGTAGTAATTGTATTCATGCAGTATTAATAAGAACAATATTTAACCAAGCAGTACTAATGAAGCAGTATTAATGAAACTAAAACTATTTTAACTAACAGTTTTAATTCCAAGAGTACATATGTGCATGCAAGTTTTCATGTGATTGTACGATGAAATAAAATGATAAGTGTATGGAAATGTAATAAACTTTTTTTGTTTTGCTATTGTATATATTCAATTTTCAAAACCTCCATCGTGTGTATTAAACTTTTATTTTTTCACAGTTGATGTAATGAATCGGTTTTTTGCTGACGTGTAGCCGGTTTAGTTAAATGAAATTTGTAATAAAAAAATCTGCTTCTTACATCATCTGTGAAAAAATAAAAGTTCAATACACACAATAGAGGTTATGAGAGTTGGATACACACAACAACAAAACCGAGAACGTTTGTTACATTTTCATACACTTAGCCCTAAAATCAAATACTTGAAAATTGATATGATTAGTATATCGTTTTTGGATTGTGAATTCTGTTTATTGAAAGTGAAAACTTAAACTTAAACGAAAGCAAAACATTTGCAATTATGTTCCATATTCTTAACTAAAATTATTTCTAATGTTCAAAATCATGTTTCGTTTTCTATATGCTGAAGATTCATTGTCGTAAGATCACTACGCGGTTTCCCTTTATTCATATACATATACATATGCATATACACTGCAAATGTTAAGTCAAAATTGCACATTTTCTCTTATGAGATTCTAGACCAACTTGTAGTCAAGAAAATCCATCTACATTATTATTGTACTTGTACCTACTTCACATAATTAATCAATTTGACTGGATCATTTATTAATTTAATTCTTTAAAATAAACCATTGTAGATTTGTATCCATATATTAAGGATTTCTTCTGGGAAAAAAAAATATATAATCTTATTTTATAAATGGTTAATTTTCTATTAATTTTGTGATTGATTAATTTGTTGAAGTTTTACAAATACAAGGTTATACCCACACAAAATTGATGGCCTTTGTCGCTTATAATAGAAATTGTGTGCAGTTTTTCATATAATAAAGTTAAAAAAAAATAATAAAAAAATGTTATAGGTAAAATAACCATATACAAAAGTTAGATATATACACAATAGAAACGTTTTAAACTAAACACATATAATAGATTTCAAGTAATTTACATAAAAATAAAAACATCAAGAACTTTATCAATCATAAAAATATATGTTGATGAACATAATTGTTTAGTCAATGAAAACATGCAGGCTTTCTTTAGAAATAACCTTATTATTAATCAACGTACAGTTTGGTTAATACACAAACACAATTAAAGTATTATACATGATCCTAAAGTATTTAACCAAAACTTTCAAAAACAAGTATAAAAATTACCAAAACTAATTAATAACATGTAAAAACCCAAGTATTTGTAAAAGTCAAGCACAAGTTATACCACGAGAAGTTGGCATAAACCGATCAGACTGCGTTCTTGCCACCAACGACTTCATATCCGGTGAAAGCATATCAAACTCGGGCGCCTCCGGAATGGTGGAAAGAGCGCTTGAGGTATCATATACATAAAAGGCTTCATTTCTTGATGAATTATGGTTATTATGTCTAGACCGGAAAACTGATCGTAGGAGCTTGTTGAGGGATCGCACGAGTCTTGAGTGTTTCTTTGATGTAGGTTTGTGGTCGGGAAGTGGTTGTGGTTGGTTTCGGAGGGAGGTGGAGGAGAGGTGAGGCATGGACATGGTTCTAGCAGATATGGCGGAATCGAGTTGATGTTCGAAAGATTTGCGTTCGAAAGAGTCGTAGAGAGAGCTTTCACAATCCCATACTTCACGTTTAAGTTTGGCTTTTAGGGTTCGTGCTTCTTTCTCCATTTTTCTTTTATTTCTGTAAGGTTGTCACGGAAAATGAAGAGAAATGGATAACTCCCTTAATAATGTCAATAAGTGTATATATAGAGAAAATACTTGTGATTTGAGGGTTTTATAATTTAGGTTATCACGATGTAAGAAAATTGACTAATTAGGTATATTATATTCTAGTAAATATATATTTCCTTATCGAATATTATTATATAATTAAAAGTAATGTCATGAGTATGGACACATATGATAGAACAAAATTAAGAAAATTAGAAAATGTTTTGTGTTTAATTAAAATATTAATTACTTTTTCAACAAGCAAATTTGGTAGTCGATGAGTCCAATATTTTACAGTCAATAGAGGTGTTTGAATAGAATATGTAGAAGTTCTCATCAAAAATCTTGATTGAAGCTAGGGATGATGTTTGATCGAGAGCTTTGAGCTTAGACGATAACATATAACTAGTATCATCCGAAAAGGATGAGTCTTTTTAGTCCAAATGAACGCTGTCGTTTATGAATTCTTTCCATTACCACCCAAATATTTACCTAGGTACGTTTGAATATAAGGCTGTTATTAACTACATCATGACTCCTTCTCACTAGATTGTCTTGATGATGGTTTGCTTTCGCGATAACATAATAAGTTGACATGAAACTTCATTCTAACCGAACACTTAACTGTTACTTCATGGATTCAAAGGAGCGAGGTTTCAACCCGAAAGATATAGGAAACAATATTGAATTTGAAGACTTTATATTGCGTTTAATAATACACTCTTTGATAATTCAATAGATGTTATAACTTCAAACTTTATTTATTTTTAACTATTGTTTAAAAGATGAATAAATAATAAGTATAAGTAGGTTGATTTTGTGTTTGTGAGTTGTATAAAAAAAGGGGTATTAGAGGTCACGAGTTTGAAATAGAGACCATGAAGACGTAAATGTGTGACTAATATGTGGGGAGTTTTGGTTTGTTAAATTTTAAGTCGTTGGTGATGCCATTTAATGGTGATGGTGAGTTGTATGCATTTTGTTATTCAATGCTAGATCTACGTATAAATTGATCTTTTATGGATTATTTAACTAAACAAAAAACAAAATTGACCGAGATCGAAAGACAACGTATCTCGTCTTGGCCGGGAGTATTAGGTTGTTGGGACAAGCGGACGACTCTCCTTTTCATATAATCCACATATCTAGCGTCGTCTTTATGTTTTAGAGGCCCTACGCAACTAACATATAACTTATTTTGAAAAGCCATGTTTAAAACGATGCCCTTGTATCGATAAAATGAAAATAGTAGTATAACCGTCTGGCCTTTTTTAACGTGGATATTCCAACACGGTGCTGGAAAGCCAGCAACACCGCGTATATAACATATCTGACCTCGAACAATGTCTAGTTATACAATTAGCAATCATGGCACTTATATTTCTCTTTTGCCTGGTATTATTAGTATCTGTTGTAAATTTTAAGACACCATACATTTGCACGACACAAGTAGTAGTGCACCTCATCTATCCTCACGGACGACCTGAACATGTCGTTTCTCCCGTGGCCACATATATACAATAGATCAACAATAAACAAAAAAGTTGATAACATGTTTAAAACGTTTTATCCTAAATTCTACTTGTTAATAATGTTCGGAAATCCAAATTTATATCTTCATATTTTAGCCATAGTTTCGAAGTTCGTGAAATATTTTTTCTTTTTTTCTTTTTTTTTTTGAAACGACAAATGATTTTATATCGGAGGCTACTCATAATATTTCAACAAGTATTACAGGTTCGAGCTCCGCATAGCGGGCGAAGTTCATGAAATATAGTTATCAAAAGTCATTTTTGGATACAAACTTTTGAATAACATTAGTAAGTGGAGCAGGTATTCGTGTATTTGTGTTAGACATCTAAAGTGATGGAACCCATTAAAATACAAAAGTTGTTGGATGTCTTCAATCTCATAAATAACCAAACTTTACAACAACATCAACTAGCCGACGTACCTTTACTTCACACCATTTATTTCATATATACCCTTCGTGTAAATTTTACTCACACAAATCCTCACTCATTTTCAATATATAGCTTTTAAAATATGTTTGACATTTAGTTATTTGTTAAGGTTTGGATTTGAGATATGTACGGATGTAAGTGTATCGGGATATCATAACTCATTTATTAGCGAATTATATAAATAATTTATATATAGAAACTTCAATCTGATTAATATCGATTCATCTATGATTAGTCATGTTTGATCTCTAATTCCTACTCCATCGCCTACGTGCACATAACGACTACTATAAGATTTAGTTTACTAGATTAGAATTTATAGAGGCAAAACTTTTCAAATATCTTTAATATACAGTAGTATTTATTTACATTTTTGAGAAATCGAGGAGGTAGGAAGGCCACCGCAAACACTTTGCAATTCGAAGGGATAGAAACGTTAGCAACCTTGTATTTTAAAAGATTGAATTTTGTTAGTAAATGACTCATTTTGAGCAGGTAAATGTCTCAACGGAAACGCAGTCGTTGTAGCAATCGAACTTTATACGTATCATCTTCTGTAAGAGTTTTATCCAATTTCAAATTATCATTATGCCAACTCTTGGAGGCTAAAGACTAGATGTTGAAACATAACTCGTTGGTTCTAATCATTGTAACAAAATATTTATGACGGTATTGTTTTGCTCCATTCCTATTTGACGAGTTAGCTTTTAATCGAAATTTCCATTCAAAGAAAAAAGTAGTGTTATAAAAATATAAACTTGTTTTCTATATGTTTTCAACTGTTAGGGTAAATCAATCTTCAAAAAGACAAAAAATACATATGATCATCTATATATCTTTAACTAGGTTAGCCTTCAAACTCAAAAACATTATCGAACATGTTATGATTGTGTTTGATACTACTCCGTAGTAGATAGAGTTATAGATACGAGCTGAAACTTTATTCACGAGCTAGAACTAAAGCTTTTTATTTTACTATAAACCTCGCGCCAAACGTTAAGGAAATATGTTGTCACATGTGGATATGTGGTCATGAACATCCGACGGATTTGTTTTTTGTAGTTATTTGATTGTACGCATAGCAGACAATAAAATAAAGTACTTGATTCTCAAACTTAATACGTAAATGTGATCGGGACATGTCACTTCTTATCATAAGCGATGTTTCTATCGCGTCAATTCATTTTTTGTTGAAGCCCGGAAATAACTTCTTTTTAGTAACCATATGATCTTGACATATTTTAGGTGTTTATAGATTAATAACTTACTAGGCTGCAAAACAAGTCGAATTTCTATCGAGCAACTTGAGTTGAGCTTAAGCTTGAGGTTATTCAAGTTTGAGTCGGGCATTTACCGAATTTGAGTTCGATTTTGAAAAAAGCTCAAAGTATGTAACAACCCGTATTCAAGCCTACATCATGTGGACTAATCACAAGTTTTGCTCGACTCATTTACATCTCTACTTAAGACATGATAAAGTGGATGAAATGGAATATAATAGCTACATTGAGTGGGTACGACAGTTTAAGCGAACCATGTAATTTAGTTGGTATAAAGATATCGAATATATCATATTATACCAGTGTGTGCTAGGTACTGCAAAGATGTTCAATGAAACGTCGAACATAAAGTTGTCATCAACATTGGATGCGGTGGTCGTTTTAAGGCAGCCGTTTATATTTTCAACAAGACTATACTTTCTGCATTAAGAGTTATTGTAGGATCGATAATGATTACTTAGATCAAGATTTATCAAAGAAGTTCAGCAGCGGAGATGAACACTTTGATATTCACAAGTTTATGATAATCGAATATTGTATATAAAAGAACAATAAGAACAAACAATAATGATTACCATCAAGCCTCAATCTATTAATAAATTAACAGACGTGTTTCGTTACATACAAGGATCTATAAAAGACCTTGAGGCTAAACCTAGCTTTTCTAGGAAACATCTAACACAACCTCAATCTATTTGATCAGAATAGACGTGTTTCTTCTATCTTACAAGGATCAATTTGACCTTGAGGCTGAACAAAGGGGAAACGATCTCAAGTGGTGAGATCGTTTGGTGTTTTCCTAAAGAATAAACATGATGAAAACCACCCTTTTACAATGTCTAGAGATCTCTTTATATATAGAGTCTCATATGACTTACATAAGGAAACTAGTTACATAAGGAAACCTAGTTATATTAGGAGACTAATTCTTTTAGATCTTTATCTTGAAAATCAAATCTTCCATAACAGATTTGCAGGAGTAGTAACTTGCAGGAGTAGTAACTTGCAGGAGTAGTAACTTGCAGTAGTAACTAAGCCGTATTAACTGAGCAGTAGTAACTGAGCAGTAGTAACTGAGCAGTAGTAACTCAACAATTTAATCCTAACAATCTTCCCCTAAACTTATGCTTTCTACATGCAAAGCAATAAGTTTCTTCAATGTAAATTGTTGATGAGAATGCTATCACAACTACTATTTCAACTTTGTCTTCTCCATGTTTCCTTGATGTATATGCTCAGTTTATATTTTGTCTCATCAAATCAAAATCAATAATATGGATAATAAATTATCCCAACAATCTTCCCCTATTTGATGATGACAAAACAAACACTAAACTGAGAACTAAAAAACTTCCCCTTCAACTGAGATCTCTTGTGAACAAGTTGATATTTCTTCTACCGTTGATATTTCTATCAAAACACGCCACTTTTTTTTTTTTTTTTAAGTAGACTTTCGATATTTTGAAGCCTTCAAATCTTGTTCCATGCCACCACACTTTTCATATCTTCCCCTTTTTGTTATCATCCATTAGGGGAACATCTCTCTACAAACTTCTTCTTTGAATCGAGAGTTGTTCTTCTTTCATGACGTTAAATCATGTTTCACAAGTAAGAACCTTTTCCTCCAGTGGTGCATGTATGAGATCACATCTTCCCCTCAAACGAATATTTAGATATTAATACCGCCTTTATAGTTACCATGAAGGGCAAACAAGCAGTACTAACAGAGAGAGGCAACACTAACTTCACCATCGAACAGAAAAATGTGTATTATACAACTAACAACGTAGCAGCAGCATCAATATAAGCCCAATACTAGCTAAAAACTTGCAGCAGATTAAAAATTAAGTAACTTTTCGTTGACAACTCCGATCATGCTCAAATTTCAGCCCAAAGTAGATCTGTGTATGTCGAACCACATATCAAAAAATCAAGACAATCCGACGGTTAACGAATACACAATGATCTTTTTACCACATCTGCGCTCAGCAAACAATAAACATTCAACATCCGATTTTGAAATTGTATATCTCCTTATCTAAACATCCAATAACGATCAAAGTTTAACACAAAGTAGATCCGCATTCCTTTAAGCACATATCCAAAATTCGCCAAGATCCAATGTGTAACGAATAAGCAACGATCATTTTATTATACATAAACACACACAAAAAATTAACCTTTCAGCAGCAGATTTCGAAATTAATATCTCACTGATAAAAGCTCAGATCGAAAATCCCTTCGGTCAGATTGTGCGTTTATATCTGAAGAATCTACAGTCAGAATTTCGTCCAAATCCGACGGCTAACGAATGAGTTATTCCCTTTTTACTACGGCTGCCCAGATTATGACGAACATAAACCCTAATTCGTAAATTTTGTAGATCTCCTTCTTTCTTCTTCGTCTTCTTCTTGTAAACTTGTGAATCTTTGATCTAGAGCACCTCCTGTGCTCTGATACCACTTGTAGGATCGATAATGATTACTTAGATCAAGATTTATCAAAGAAGTTCAGCAGCGGAGATGAACACTTTGATATTCACAAGTTTATGATAATCAAATATTGTATATAAAAGAACAATAAGAACAAACAATAATGATTACCATCAAGCCTCAATCTATTAATAAATTAACAGACGTGTTTCGTTACATACAAGGATCTATAAAAGACCTTGAGGCTAAACCTAGCTTTTCTAGGAAACATCTAACACAACCTCAATCTATTTGATCAGAATAGACGTGTTTCTTCTATCTTACAAGGATCAATTTGACCTTGAGGCTGAACAAAGGGGAAACGATCTCAAGTGGTGAGATCGTTTGGTGTTTTACTAAAGAATAAACATGATGAAAACCACCCTTTTACAATGTCTAGAGATCTCTTTATATATAGAGTCTCATATGACTTACATAAGGAAACTAGTTACATAAGGAAACCTAGTTATATAGAGACTAATTCTTTTAGATCTTTATCTTGAAAATCAAATCTTCCATAACAGATTTGCAGGAGTAGTAACTTGCAGGAGTAGTAACTTGCAGGAGTAACTAAGCCGTATTAACTGAGCAGGAGTAACTGAGCAGTAGTAACTCAACAATTTAATCCTAACAGTTATACATCTCGTATCCGCCTTTGTAGATTAAGGATACTAGAGTTTAGTTTGTCTTCAATCAACAACATCATCGCTAAAAAGCTTGAACTTACTAGCATCAAGAACCAACTTTCTTATCGAAGAGAAGGACCCCAATAAGCCAACGCCCGTAAAAACAACCATGATAATAATGTTTATCCAGTAAATAAATGAAGATCTTGACGGTTTGAAACTCATGTTGTATAGAAGCATTGGAAGGATGAAATCTAACGGAATGAAACCAAGAGCTCCAACAACTCCATTAATGTCCCCAAAAAATGGAAGCATTGCCGCGAAAAACCCACAAAATATCATGTACAGTGACCGTAGAATTATTCTTGGGATTAGGTTTCGTCTCGAAAACATCCCTTGATTTACATCTGCAGATTTAGTTTCCATGATCTCGTACGCTACTTGAGAGTAAACCTGTTGCAAATGAAATGCTTATAAGCACGATAGTTTCAAAAATCACAGTTAAAACTTTTATATAAGAGTATACTAAAATGACTTATTTACGCCTTCTTTGCACCTAATCTGAAAACTTCTACAAGCATTTTATACAGCATATATCCTTCTCACAAAAGGAGTCATACGGTTCAATTTTTCTCGTAAGTTACTTAAATAATCAGAACTCGTGATTAGTACAACTTCAAACAGAAGAGGCATATCCAAACACTATCTTCGATGACAGCTGATTACCCAATCCTGATTATTCAATATCACATAATCACGTTCAATACACAAATCCTAACACCCCCAAATCTTTAACGATGGAATTTCAAACCATTATAATCACCCCTCCATTCCTAAACAGCCAACATACTTACAAATAGCAAAAGAAACATTCCAGATGATAAAAATCGTTGTAAGTTGTTTTTTCGACAAGCTTTAGAGAATTACGTGTATCCTGGCAAAATGCTAATAAATTAGTTAAAAGAGGAAGAACTCGTACCAGGCCAATGGCAAAGAGTTGAAGAAGAACAAAAATTACTCCAAGTCCCAGAAGCCAAACCGGAGCTAAGGCAGGTCCCTCATCAGGCATGAGACTTTTAAGAATATTTGAGCTAGCGTTGTTGCCAAAAACCCAGTACCCAGAAACCGCAGCCGAGTAAAAAGTAACAAAAATCACAGCGTAACACATCATAAGCCCTTTAAACATCTTCCCGGTTACCGGTGGAGCCAACGTAGCCTGTAATTCAAAAAATGTCATAAACTTATTTTCTTGAAACATATGTCGACAAAATTAACGGCCTCTAAAAATGTAGCATGCAATAGAGACTAAACTGCAAAACTTAATAAACTTACTTGTATCTCAGGGACAATTCCATTTCCAAATATGGCAGCGATGATAGAGATAGAAGTAAATGCACTCATAACCATTGAAAATTTTGAAGATTCTAATGAATATTCTCTCGGAGGTGCATTTTTAGATAGCCCTGCAAACAAAATCATGTCATTTTACTCCGTAAGGATAGTGACAACTTAAAGAGGACCCTTAAATGAGAGGTGGCAACCCTATTTGTGAACGGACAGATTCGAGTTATGTTTCATATCTAATGAGTAAAAGATGTAGAGTCAGAAAATATTGGCTTACAAGAAACGGGTCAAAAGTCACAAAGTGTATATTTAATGCATAAAACCTCTTAAATCATTTAAAAAAAAATATGGATCATTATAGAGATAATGAAAAAATATATTGGCTTAGAAGAAATGGGTCAACCCAACCCGTTTCAACAAGTAAAATATCAAGCGCATTTTTACCCGTTAGCCCACTAGGCTGACCCGCCCAATTTGCCACCTTTAGACACAGGTGAAAAGTAAACCTGCATTGAGACAAGCGCCCACGACAATGAATGTGTAGGCCAAGCTCAAGAAAAGTGAAGCCAAGTTGACATGTCTAAGAGAATGAAAAGTCGGCAACTGAGACAGAACCATCATCACGACCGTCACCATTGCTATGAATTGCCACAGATGAAGTGATCCATCAGGAGAAACACTTGAATACATTATCTACAAGGGAAAAAAAAAATGTTAAAAAAAAACATTCAAAAGTGTGTTTAAGTAATATTGAATGCCTATGTATTGAACTTCAATCATACCTGAAGGCATTCCCCTGCAAGCAAGATAGCCCCTATGCTTATGCCAGTGTTTATAGCCGTTTGAATAAAGATTACAAAATAGTACATCCAACCAGACCCTACAAAAAATATAAAGCGAAAAGTTTTCATTAAAATATCCCAGTTTTAAAACAAACACAAAAGTTCTCTTTTCCAAATTCCAATTATCTAATATGATGCATTTCTCTTATTTATAAGGTTACAATCCAAATTTTCTCTTTTGCATGTTGTCAACCATTAAGAAGTACAGTTGACATTGATTTTTGTCCCCGGGACTATCTATAATAGTAAGGGGAATCCGGCAGGTTGGGTAAAAGGTCACAACGGGCTCAGATTGAAAATGTGCCAATTGCTGAAACGAGACGGGTTGGGTTCACCCCTCCTGCTAGCACTCTTAATTCAATTTTTTAAGAATAACTGATGCATTACTTATACACACAAATAATATCATACCTTTCAAGTTTAAATAACACGATAGAAAGTTGTATTCATCAAATAACAGAATTTGTTCAAACAATTTCCTTTAACTATTTACGTTGATTTGACCCATTTCACCCAGATCGACCCCATTCTAGTTCTCTACTTTGTTCCTATTGAATCACATTTTAGATATTCGACTGATAGTCAAATATTCTCATCAAACCTCATGTAAATTCAAACACACAGAAAGACATAAATTACCCAAGACATCAGCAGCGAGTTCCCGAAAACGAATATGGCGACGACCCTCTTTCTCACAGTGCTCCAGAACAAGTGACATTAGATAATAAGAGTAAAAAGTGACCACCCCCATAACCGTAAGACAAAAAACTCCAAGTCCCCATCCCAACCCTCTAAACGCATACGGTAGTGTCAATATCGTAGGTCCCACTATCGCGGTAGTCAGGTGAAACCCGGCATGATACCATTCACCTACAACACAACATAGAAACTTAATGAATTTTGCTAAACATAACCCCGAGCTATTTTTCAAAAAACAGTTCAGACATACATAATAATATTATTCATTATACATTAATAATAACCGTCACTTCATTTAAATAAATGTCCCTTCATTTAAATATAATCGCTACTAGGTACAACACTATTATGCATGTCGGGCATGGTTAGCTAACTCCCAAACTTATATGAAATCAACAAATAAGATAGATTCACCTTTGGATTCAAGCACGAAAGCCGCACCGGCATCTTGCTGTCGGGTTTTGTTTTCCGGTTGTTGGGGAAGAGGAGCCTCTGTCATGAAAAAATGATGAGCAGCAAAACAAGTAAGCAGTTAGTTACTTAGTTACATATTGTTAGATATACAATATATATTCATATATCTATATCTATATCTATATATTTGTGTAAACGCAATGTTCTTTGTGTGATAATGAGTTGACAGCTAAAGAAAACAATTAGGCCTTGATAGCTCAGATAAAAAAGCAAGAATATTTATAGATCCGGACATTTATTTATTATCATTACTTCGTATAAAATATAAGATTGTAAAAAGTCAACTTTATTTATGAAATAGATATAAACCAAGTAGTTATAACATAATAAATGTTCACATTAATATCATCATCTATAATTAACTTAATATTCAAATTAATAGTACCAAATATGTTGGGTAAAATAATCTAGAAGTCGGAGCCGGTGTAAAATGAAAATTATATTTACCGACAAATAAAAGAAAACTCATCTAAGCAGTCTTATTTCGTCATTTGACATTTAAGGTCTGTCTTTTATCATATATTAAAGATAAGCTAGAAGTCGGAGTTGTTAGCCGAAAACTTTAAACTGTAGCTATAAGTTGTAAACTTTGGGAAAATACAAAAAGCTTTTGAAAAATTTAAAACTTATAAATTTGGATTATAGTTATAAGTGAAGAAGACTAGATACATACGCAATGCCGATTTGGTGTTAGTAAGTTAAATGGAATTTTCTAAAATGAAAAATAGAAAACCCGTAAATTGAGGAGCAATAAAATAAATAAAAACCTGGTGGTAGTAATTGTTGTTGTAGGTGAATCGTCATAGAGAATTAATCAAAATTCTCAAAGGGGTTTCGTGTGGGGAATTACGATGGATCCGATGGGATGAGTTTAGAAGAAACAGGGGATTCTAATTCTATATTTCAGTCTACAGGGACTCAAATTAGAATATAGTGGGAATGGAACAAAATAGGAAAAGTCAATTTTAGAGACACTGTGGTATATAGTGGTGTTATTCGGGTCGATCCGACCCTATTAAATATAATTCAGGTCGGTTTTAATCGGATTTGACTCTAATCTCACTCTAATAAGAGTTTGGGTTTTCGGGGTCGGGTAATTATCACCCTCAGAGGTCCACCAACCGGTCTCACTGCAAACATATGGAAGTAAATTACATAACAAAGTGGTCAAATTGGGTTTTGCAATTAATAGGATTATAAGATTCAATGACGGGATTTAACTCTAAATCTTGTATTGGAAATCACTTTTAGGAAAAGGTATTTCGACCTTTCAATTGTCCTAGCATTACGAAGTTTGTTACGGGATAGGGTATGAGAAGCAGTTAATTTATTTGTGTTCATCAAATTTATTAACTTCCAAAAATTGTGGAAGTAATTGTCGAACGCCGTCTATTACAAAAGGTAGAGTCGTTAACATTAGTTAATTGTTGGAAACACTCACCGGAGACCTTTAACATTTCAGAACATAGTCGCTGATGACTGTTATATACTGAACAAGTTGTTGTTTTGGGAGCGCTATCCCGAGCCTTACAAAGGAGGTGCCTCCAAACCCCGCTAGAACCCTACAAGCGGGTGTGGCCGCTTTGACTCACGCACTTTGTGCGTAAAACATACAAGTGTATTAAACAAGTGTGCCCTCTTGTTTAATATGTTAACATACTAGAATGTCATTGAAATAATCTAACGTCTTTTTGTTAAAATGACCCTCCAAGATAAAGATATGAAAAGCGAAGAACGAATCCACATGAAATTTTTTGTTCATGAAACCTCTTAACCTCCCCTCTTGTTACACATTCAGAGCTAGCAAATCCCAACTTAATAGAAGTATCGGTTTCACCCATTTGACTAGTTAACCCAACACCGCGGTGTTTTCAAGTCTACAACTTTCACAATATGTTATGAGCATGTGAACAGCAAGAGCATAAGAGTCTGCTAGTAAAACCAAATGCAATAGCCAAAACATACTAAATTATGTCCAAAATAATGCCTGAATGAATAAAAAATACAGACTAGGAAACGACGAGTAATTTCCTACACACGATACAATATACCCCCAACTTCGTACAATATACCAAAAATTAAAAAAAAAAACCCGACTTACAATACCAAATAATATACCACAAAAGGCGAACCATGGTGAAGCAATGATTCAAACCAAGGACCTTTTCAAAAATCAAAACCAATATACTCAAAATGCACGATACTAAAAAAATGAATTCGATTTTACAGAGGAACTATTTACCTTCTTCCAGCACTGGTTTTCTTCGGTAGGAATTCTTGAAGACGATCATAACGATCACGTTGATAATCAACCAGCATACAAAGTTGTCTTATGGCTTCTCTCTTCTCCTCTCCAAGATCTTGTAACCTTTCATCTTTCACATGAATTAGAGTTTCTAGCTCTTTGACCTTCTCGTCTTTTCCAACAGTTTTCTTTTCAAGCTGATCAACTGAATTCGTCAGTCTCTCCTTTTCAGTTTCGAGTGCCTTCAGTTGCATTATCATTTTTGCCACTTTTTCTTTCAAGTCATCTTTCTCAGAACTCATGTTTCTTATCGAAATCTTGGAAACTTGGATTTCGTTCATGATTTCATAAATCCGTGTTAATATGTGTCCGTGATCTTCCTCGAACTTCACAGTAAGTGAATCCATGCCACCTGATATTTCGTTAACTTTCCGTGTGATCTCCTTTTTGACACTTTCTTCAGTTTCTTTGTAACAAGCGATTATTTCTGATAATGAAGAAATTTTCAAAACGAGTGATTTGTTTTCTTGATGCAGTTTCTCCTCTTTGCCTATGTGATCGTCTTCTTTTTCAGTTAAAGTCTGTTCTGTTACACGAAGCTTCTGGTTTGTGAGACGAATTTTGACTTCGAGGTTTCTTACAGTTTCGGTCATAGTTGTGACTTCATCTACCTTGATCTCGAGATCTCCCTTGAGGTCTTCAATGGTTTCCTCTAGTTTTTCAATAGTTTTTTCTTTCTCCGCTGCAGTTGTTTCCAATTCTTTAATCTTATTGTTCAGTTGGTTTTGCAACTGAAGATAGTCTTGTTTGTCACTTTCTAATTGCTTTTGTAAATCGTCTTTTAAACTAATCACAGAAGACAATTCTTTTTCAAGGTCGTCGACTTTTGTTGCATAGCTTTCCTTCTCTTCAACTGTCTTAGCTAGATCTTTTGACTTGTTTTCAGCCTCTTCTTTTAGACTTTCAATCAGGATTGTAAGTTCTGATAGTTCAAGAACCTTTTTCTCGAGTTGCGATTCTGTTTCGTTTTTCAGAGCGTCCAAGGATTCGAGTTTCAATTCAAGATCTTTGACCTTTGACTCGGAGACTTCCTTCTCTTCCAATGTTTTTTCTTGATCTTTTGTCTTTCTTTCGAGATCTTCTTTCAGACTTTCACTCATGCTTAGGAGTTCTGAAATTTCAGTACCCTTTTTCTCGAGTTGTGTTTCTAATTCAATTTTCAGACTGTTCATGGATTCAAGATTAAGTTCCAGATCTTTGACCTTTGATACATAGCCTTCCTTCTCTTCCACAGTCTTTATATGATCGTTTGATTTGCTTTCAAGTTCTCCTTTCAAACTTTGGCTCAGGATTAGAAGTTCTGAAATCTCAAGACCCTTTTTCTCAATATGGATTTCCGATTCATTTTTCAGGTTACTAACGGATTCGAGTTTCAGTTCTAGATCTTTGACATTTGCCTCATAGTCTTCCTTCTCTTCCACGGTCTTCGCGAGTTCTTTTGTTTTGCTTTCAAGTTCTTCTTTCTGACTTTGGCTCAGGACTAGGAGTTCTGAAATTTCAGTACCCTTTTTCTCGAGTTGCATTTCGAATTCATTCTTCTGGTTGTTTAAGGATTCAAGCTTCAATTCTAGATCTCTGACCTTTTCCTCGTATCCGACATTCTCTTTCATGGCCTTTGTGTGATCATTTGACTTATTTTCAAGTTCTTCGTTCAGACTTTGGCTCAGGGTTACAAGTTCAGAAAGTTCAAGACATTTCTTCTCGAGTTGCACTTCTGTTTCGTTCTTCAAGCTGTTCACGGATTCAAGCTTCAATTCTAAATCTTTGACTTTTGACTCATACTCCTCCTTCTCTTCCATTGTCTTCGCTTGTTCATTTGACTTGCTTTCAAGTTCTTCTTTCAAACTTTGACTCGTGATAAGAAGTTCTGATATTTCAGTACTCTTTTTCTCGAGCTGCATTTCCGATTCATTTTTCAGGTTGTTTAGAGATTCTAGCTGCAATTCTAGATCTTTGACCTTGGACTCATAGCCTTCCTTTTCTTCCAGGGTCTTCCTTTGTTCTTCTGACTTACTTTCAAGTTCTTCTTTCCGACTTTGGCTCGTGATCAAAAGTTCTGAAATTTCAGAACTCTTTTTCTCAAGTTGTGATTCTGATTCGTTTTTCAGATTCTCCAGTGATTCCAGCTTCAACTCAAGATCTTTCACCTTTGACTCATACCCTTCCTTCTCTTCCACCGTCTTCTCTTGTTCTTTTGACTTTGTTTCAAATTCTTCTTTCAAACTTTGAGTTAAGATTACGAGTTCCGAAATCTCAAGAACCTTTTTATCGAGTTGAATTTCCGATTCATTTTTCAGGGTGTTTAAGGATTCGAGCTGCATTTCAAGACTTTTTACCTTTGACTCATAGACATCCTTCTCTTCCAGTGTCTTCGCTTGTTCTATAGACTTGGTTTCAAGTTCTTCTTTCAGACTTTGACTCAGGCTCAGGAGTTCCGCAATCTCTATACCCTTTTTCTCAAGCTGCAATTCTAGATCTTTGACATTTAATTCGAACCCTTCCTTCTCTTCCACCGTCTTCTCTTGTTCTTTTGACTTTGTTTCAAGTTCTTCTTTCAGACCTTGAATCGTAATTAAGAATTCTGATATTTCAGCAATCTTTTTCTCGAGTTGCGCTTCTGATTCATTTTTCGAATTGCTCACGGATTCGAGCTTTAACTCAAGATCTTTGACTTTTGACTCATACCCTTCCACCGTCTTCGCTTGATCAGCAGTCATTTTTGCAATCTCCTCTTTGAAATTCTCTATCTGAACAACATATTCTGCAACTTCCTGACTTTTTCTACCGACTTCTGTTTCTAATTCAGTCTTCAGACCGTTCAACAACTTCACCTCTTCTTCTAAATCTTTCACCTTAGTAACATATACTTCTTTCTCTTCAAGAAATTTCTGTTCAACTGTCGTTTTACCTTCCAACTCTTGTATTAAAGTATTTATCTGAATCAAGCTACCCGAAAGTTCTTGACTACTTTTCTCCAGTTGATTTTCTGATTCAAGTTTGTGGGTGCGTAGAGACACTATTTCTTCTGTCTTTTTATTCATGTCTTCTTCCAAATCGCTTTTCTGAACATTTAATGATTCCAATTCCTTTTGTAAGTTGCTGACAGTTTCTGTCAAATTTTTTATTTCTTCGTCTTTCTGAATCTCAATCTCTTTCTTTTGGGAACTTAACGACTCGAAATTTTCTTCAAAACCTCTCATTTTAATTTCTGTCTCACTTTTGTGAGAGACATGCATCTCCGTGTGACTAAGAAGCTCTTTCTCTTTGTCAGCCAAATTTTCTCGTAATTGGCTACATTCAGTGGTAAGTAATTCGATTTTTTCATCTTTAGTTTTAATCTCGTCTGCAAACTCTGAACCTTTTATCGACAGAGAATTCTTTACTGCTTCAGTAGCTTCTAGTGTATGACTTACATTTGTTAGCTCCGCTTCTGTTGTTTCCAGTTTCTCCTTCATTCTAGAAAGTTCCGAGTTGAAACTTTCATTTTCTCCTTCCAACCGAACAATAACAGCTTTTAGTTCCTCTTCGTGCTGCTTAAATTCAGCTTCTACCCTAGCTTTGAGATTTTCAAATTTCAGATTGAGGTCTTTGTTGTCTTCCAAAAGTTTAGAATTTTCTTCATGCAATCTATCAGCTTCGAGTTTCAAATCTCCAAACATCTTCTCGGTTTCTTGTTCTTTACTCAAAAGAGCCTGATAATCTGAACTCAATGCTTCTTTTTCATCTGTTCCAACCTTCAACTTTTCATTCAACACCCCGATTTCTTCATTTGCAGCATGTAGTTGATCCTTGAGTATGTCTCTTGCTTTCAGTTTTCCATTTTTACTGCCTTTTTTAGTGTAAGTACCATCTGAATCGGAACCTGAGCTGGATGAGGAGGAAGAAGAGTCTTTTTCTTTCTTTGAATGAACTTTTGCCTTAAGCTCTCCTGTTATATGATCATAACGCTCATAGACGGATTGATGGTGTTTGTGGAAATCTTCAATCATCTCAACTACTTTTTGTCTATCATTCATGTCTTCGTCTTTGAGTATTTCAACGATCTTCTTATAATTTTCCTCCATTTCTGCAAAAGTAAATCCTTCTTTTTAATACATTTTACTCGGAAACTTCAACAATTAATGCTGATTGTCAAAAACCCACATTAATCAACAAAAGAATCATCTCTACTAAGTAGCTGATGAAGTTTATTTTCTTTTGCAAACTACCACTGTTCTAACAAAATAGGCTCTTTTGGACAAATTACGTACTGTAAAAACAAAAAAAACAGAACGTAGTCCTTCGGTTTTTTATTCAGAGATTATTTATTCCTGCAAATTGTAGGCCTTTCTTTTTGTTTTTTTTGCAAACACGAGGTTCTTTGTACTACGGAAATGTCTTTAAGAATCAATTATGGCCACAATTTTGTAGATATAGATAAATATACTATACAAACATACTTGAGGTTTCGCGAGTTCTGATAATAATCTAATTTTGCCAATGATGGATTGATGGGAACACGAAATCTCCAAAAATTACGACAAACATACTTGGGGGTTTCACAAACTCTGGTAAAAATTAATATTTGATTTTTTATAATTTGATCATTGAACAAGTCAGTAAATATTATATGGTACTAACAAGTAAAACTTACGGAAAAAGGTGTTCACTAGAATAAATACCTATATAACTCCCTTTAATTTCGTCATCTTTGTCGGGATCAATATAGCTTCCAAACATCGACTTCATTTTCGTACTGAAGCGATTCTTTCCCATTTTCTTTTCTGTCTTCAGCAAGCGTTCCTCAAATCTTCAAGAAGAAAACAATATTTGCAGAACAAATACGGTTTTCTTCAATGAGACAAAAATCTTATCTTTCACACAATTGAGCTTGATCCTGAAAGTCAAAACGAAACACCTGACTTAGAAAGTTACACATAAAGAAAAAACGGCCTCAAATAACTTAGATTAACGAATAATTACGTGAGTTAATAATAGGTGCTACACGAATTGAGCTTGATTCTGAAAGTCAAAACAAAAACGCCTGACTTAGAAAGTTGCACACGAAAAAAACAGAGACTTAAATAACTTAAAGTAACTAATAATAACGTGATTGACACTCTTTCATAGTTTCATGCGAAATAATGAAGGATCCTTTAAAGTAATCATAAATTTCTTATGTATGATATGACAAATTGTATATCTTGGGTAGCAAGGATATGAGTGTTGATATATATGCGCTTGCGAGAATGTCAGAAATCAGGATTGAAATATTTGGAAAAAATAAGAGATTCAACTGCAAATATATGTTAATAACTTTATTTAGAGTGCGGTATGAACACCAGATGACAAGATCTAAAAACAATACCAATACAAAGTCCTACATAAACTAATAGTATAATACTATAATTCATACATCCAATGTTAATATTTTAACCAAATTAACGATAAAAAAACTTATTGTTTCATTTGGCCACCGAACTTTTTCTATTACAACTAACAGAGTTAAGTTGCTTCTCCCAAGCCGTCTCTCTAATCCAATATACTTGTGTATTAACACAAGAAGTTACCGTCCCATAAAGGGAAAAATTAGTGTATGTCTCAATTAAAAACAGTCGATTTCATTGAATAATAAGCAAATGATTTTACTTTTATAAAAAGCATAGAAGCAGTTTCGAGTGTATCGTTTACACGCTTACTTGCTTATTCCATTATGAAATTACTGGTTTGAATCCCAAACACTAGTTAAATATTTTTTTTTTAAAACAGATGAATCATCAAGCTGTTCAGAAAACCATCATGGATCATTATTCGGTCAAACTACGCCGAAAAACGTTTCGATTAGAAGAAATGGATACAAACTACGTTAAATCAAGATATTACAGTACCTAAAAGCCTAAGATTACAGAAATGGTTAAAATTCGTAAATTAAATTGATACAAAACGTAAAAATAATAATAATAATAATAATAATAATTACACGAGAGTTACCTTTTGATGGATTGAGAATTCTGAATCCGCCGATCGCCGAGTGAATTATAAATCCAGCTAAAAAAAAAAAAACTGATGAATTAAGTGGAAGTGAGAGACAGAGTAGTAATTTGATGAATGGCCTGAATTCTTATTTCTTTTTATTTTTTATTATCATGGCCCAATTATTTCAACAACTTTCATACATACCCATTGTCATTTCAAATTACACAATTTCACACCTTATGCTTTTTTATATCACTAAAAAATCGATAAATTTAAGGATTTTAATAGTAACTATTCTTATATCAATTGTTTTTACCAGATTGTTACATGTTTTGTTTTTCTCCTTCGTTATCAAAACTCCATTTGTATTTTCGAGACATCCTTTCGTTAATAATAGTTCGACTAAATTATGCATATGATAATTTAATAATGACAATTTTTAAAACTTTAGTTTGACCTCTAGATCGTTTTCCACTAAAAGTATATAATACTAAATCAACCAGTGTGATAATAGATTTTTATGTTAATATATGATGTAAGAATATAATAAAAATTCTTTTAGTTAAAGTGTATTTATCTTTAATACATGTTAAATGAATATTAGTTTTTAAGTTAGGATAAAGAGAAACAATTTTGGATAAGTAATTAAGTATGTATATTTTTGTAAATCTTGTTATATAAATTGTAGCATCATAGATATATAATTATTCTCTATTATATAGCTAACTTCCAAAGTTAATATATAAGCCTTATCGATGGTCACTAATATGATCATATAACATAAAAGTTAAAGTCGGAGGTTTTATCTTTTTCTCATATACAGTTGCTGAGGGATTTCTATATAAAGCGAAAGCCCTTCGGAGAAAGGAAACAGAACGTATTTTGATTATATTTTTATTTGATTTATCTCCTTTATATTGGTCATGAAACGGATTGGTGAGATACCTTTTTATCGATGCGAGTATTTTGTATGAAATTGTCTGTTTGATATTTGAGTGAATTTTGGTACAAATCTTCATGTTGTACTTTTCAATTTAGTTATGAGTGGATCAAATATGTTGATGATTTGAAGAATGAAGGGGTGAAATGAAAAAAAGTAGAAAATTAGGTGGCATGAAAAGCAAATTTGTCTGACATGCATGACAGAAAACAGAGTCGAAACGCATATTTCATATTTTGTGGTTTCAAAATTTTTAGGAAAGAGGGGGATTATTAAATGGGCGGCCAAGACAAACAAATATAAAGTAAGACGTCTCTTGAAACTTTATTTCTTATTTGATGTAACGTTTATTCCTATTTTCAAAACTAAAACCTAATTACATAATAAAGTTATATAATTTAATTTACTTTTTCATTCCAATATTATATTTTTATCTTATTTTGATATTTTATTTATAATAATAATCTATCACTTATACTTTACAAAAATAATCACTTCATTCGCGAAAAATTTCTCGCGATACTTTATCGTCGCGAGAAGTATATAAAACAAAATCAGACCAATAAAAATCAAACACGTCGTCGCGAAAATGAATATTGACGCGAGAAATGAATAGTGTCGCTACAACATGTCGAATTTTTATTGGTCTGATTAAAATATACGTACATTCTCGACGAAAAAAATGTCGCGAGAAATCCGTCGCGAATTAGATGATTATTCTTGTAAAATGTAAGTGATAGATGATTATTTTGGTAATTTGCTCAATTATTTTTCTTAAAGTTTGTTGGCAAAGATAATTTAGAATTATTTAATGGCTACTAAATAGCGCAATATTTATAATATCCTAAAATTATATTTTAAGTTAATCAAAGATAATTATTTTATAACGAAAAGAGTATTATTTTTTATAAAAAAATTGTTTGATAGTTTATTACATTCTTTTTGAATTATTTAACGGCTACTAAATAGCGCAATATTTATAATATCCTAAAATTGTATTTTAAGTTAATCAAATATAATTATTTTATAACAAAAAGAGTATTATTTTCTAAAAAAAAATTGTTTGATAGTTTATTACATTCTTTTTGAATTTAATAGAAAACATAAAATATATATTATAAATATGCAGTAATAGAAAAGTAGAAAGTTATGTATGATAGTTATAGTTAAGAGATTTATAAAATAGAATTAAGCACTAACACTTAGATGTTCAAACATTGTTTATAAAGATAATTAATCAACAAAAACATCATAATTAACCGTTTAACGGCAATTAATCTTATTATTAAAAGATATATCATAAATTTCACATATATATTTTAACCTTTTAGAATATATTGTCTCTCTTAACAATATGTTTACATTTATTTACATATCATACTATTTAATAGACAAATATATGATCGGTAAAAGGACTTTAGTGTGATTGTATCTGACGTAATTAGTCGGAGTTAGAGCTTAAGTTGGAGTTTGGTTGGAGCTGAGGCTTGAGCTTATCGCCAAAGCTAGAGTTTATATATTAAAATGAAAAACTTGTCTGATAAAGTATCTCGAGAGATAAATTAGATAAAAGAGAGATTATGTTTTTAGGAGCTTATAGGGGCTTAATTTGTAATAATCCCTTCAAAAAAATCGAAACAGCCCCCAAAATCCTCTAACCAAAAATACCCTATAACAATATTTAAGTAACCCATCGACTTACAGATATGTGAATTGTCAAATTGATTTATAGGTTATTGGTTCAAGTCACATAAACTTACAAAGAATAAACATGAATAAAGTGGTATTTTGAAAATAAAACAGAGAGATTGAATAATATACAATTAGTAATGTAGTTTCAAACATTATGGGTATGTTTGGTAGAAGCTTTTTGAAGTTTAAAGCTTTTATTTTCAAAGAAATAGCTCTTAATTAGAAATTTAAACATGTTTGAAAGATGAAGCTTTTAACTTTTATTTTCAATAAAAAGCTCCAAAACTAAAAGCTATTTTAAGTATCTTTTAAAAGTACATGGAAGCTTTCAACTAGTAAAATTATGCATTTGGCCCTCAATTATTATGTTTCCAATTTAAATATTTTAATCTGTTTGTCCTCTTATTTACTTTCATATTTCTTAGAAAAGCTACAACTACCTTACCAAAAGTCTTAATACAAATAAAAGCTACACCTTCCGACTCTAAATAAAAACTTAATTATCCAGCTAGAAACTCCGGCTTTCGGCTAAGAAACACTTAATGGATATCTTTGTTTGAAAATAAAAAATATTTGATAAGTTACAAATGATAAACTAAAACGACTTAAACCAAAAGAAACTCCAAAATACTTAGAATCAAAATTAGCGACGAAGCTTAAAGATGAACGAACGAAAATTGTAGATCCGACAATGCTCAAATAAGCTCATATACTGGCAAATATCCCCATCAACTACCAACATGCTCAAATAGCTCATATACTGGCAATTTTGTCCACTTGTAACAATATTATTGATGGACCACATGATGATGACTACCCCACATGTTATCAACAAATTCATTCTTAAATTCAAATTAAATATTCGACTTAGGAGTGTTTAATGTTAGATGGCTACCTTTTAATGTTTTATTTAATAACATGGACCTTAAGCTTGATTATAGTTCAATAAAACTTATTGTTATTCGAACGTACAGAAAAAGACATATAGATGATTACAAATTTATTATCATATTAATGTACTTTTATATCATTATTATAAGAAATTTATACTTCTATCAGACAACCAGCTGAGCTAGCTCAGTTGGCCACCAAAGATAATCTTGGGGAGATTTCATGATGAGGTCTCAAGTTCGAGTCTTACCATGGACCTTCAGGGGCCCTTAGAAGCAGGAGTGAGGCTCGCATACTGCCCAATTGGATGTCACTGTGGACTCGAATCACTAACTACTAACTTTGCCGTTCAAAAAAAATCTAATCAGACTGTAAAACAATATGCACTGAAAATAAATTAGAATCAAAGACATAATCAATATTAATTAATTTAAGAATTGAACATTTGTTTTGATTTCCTCATTTAGGATTTATAGTGAAACTCTCTACATGCTTGTACACGACACATTCTTTAGCAACAGACTTGTATGCTAGTACACGTTTATAATCACCACAACTCTTGTCTAGCTTGCTTTCTTAAACCGTATGCTCGAACTACACCTCCTAGGTGTTCCAAACCTTAAACTCGAAACACAACAAACCGAAACACACTTTGATTTGTTGAAATCGATTTGGCTAGAGAAAGCCAATGAAATCGATTACTAGGTGAAACCTAATTCGATTTGTTATCTCAAAAATAAGGGATTTGATGTTCTTTATATAGCCAAACAATGTCTTGGAATACAAGTTGTATTATAAATAGAAACCTCCATAATTACATAATACATCCTCTCATTTATTAATTATTACAATTAACTCATTTAATTAATAATTAGTAAATAATAAACGTATAGTCGTGTCTAAATGTCAATATGTGCAACCCCGTAGGCTCACGCATTTACGAACACACATTTTCTAAAACTATTCAAATACCAACAACTCCCACTTTTGAATAATTTTGAAACAAACATGATAACATTGATTAACGTCTAGCAACATATCAATGCTCCCATAAATGCACGAGTGAATTTTGCCAAAGTCACTGTGAGTTTATGATTGGTTCATATCCTTTTGTTGCATGTACTCTAGTTAAAACTTGGAGATGGATCAAAGTCATTCCATTTTAACTTCTGGTTCTCATTTCGCGAATCACTTAAGATTGCCTAATATAGTCGAGACAGTTCTAGACTTATGTGGGTCTGACCAGACAAACATCATAAGTATTCATGAGTGGCCTAGTAAGTATCTAACTTTAGTTTTCACTGCATCTCCTAATTCGCAGCCTTAAGCCATTTGTCAGAGTCAGGCCCTGATAATACAACTTTCAAGGTTCGAGGTTCATTAAGATCCCCGGATACCCCATCCTCCTCTAGATTAATGTTTAAGTTCAATCTATTAGGTACACGTATTGTCCTTTCAGACCTACGAATTGGAGCATCAACAATTTGAGTTTGAGACTGAGGCATCTCAATCGCAACTTGAGGATCAGATTGAAGCATGACTTGAGGCTCAATTCCTTCCCCCTCAAATTGTTGATCACTAGTGTCAGTAGAAGGTGGTGTATCTTCCTCTTGAAACTCGTCAAGTTCTACAACCCTCCCACTGTTTCCTTGAGCGATAAGCCTTGTTTTGAAAAACTCAGCATACCGAGCAACTTTCATAGTATTCTCGGACGGACTATAGAAGTAGTAACCCATTGTTTCCTTTCGGTATCCTACGAAGATGCACTTCACAGATCTTTTCTCGAGTTTGTCAGGCGTATCGAGTTTAACGAGTGCCTCACATCCCCAGACCTTTAAGTAAGACAAATTAGGGGCTCTCCCACACCATATTTCATATGGTGCCTTATCAACCTTCTTAGTTGGAACCATGTTGAGAATGCGTACATCAAAGTCTAAGGCATAATCCCAAAAAGATAATGGTAAAGTTGCAAGGTTCATCATAGATCATACCATATCCAGCAAGGTTCGATTTATCCTTTCCGATACACCATTATGTTGTGGTGTATAGGAAGGAGTAAGTTGTTGGACAGTTCCACGCGCTTTTAGATGATCCTTAAACTCTAGGCTCAAGTATTCACCACCTCGATCCGATCGAAGAATCTTGATGGTTTTTCCGAGTTGGTTTTCTACCTCGTTTTCAAACACTTTGAATGTTTCAAACACCTCATGTTTATGTTTAAGTAAATAAACATAACCATAACGGCTGAAATCATCTGTAATGTTACGAAGTAGTAAGCTCCTTTCCTAGACATATGCATAAAGGGACCACATATATGTGAAATATATGGAGAGAATGAGTATGAAGATCGATGGACCAAATCATAAACTATTACACTGAAAATATTAATCGTTAAATAAGACACTAACAAAAATCGTTACAACATATAAATAAATAAAATGATGGCCCGAAGGGGCGCACCTCCATAAACGGTTACCGTGTAATTCATTTCTGGTTCGAAAGACCGAATAAAAAAATCTCACCACATAATTATTTATATACTTCGAGTGCCCGCAAGACTCGAACCATAACTATTATTTATCTTGAGACGAATGAGAAACTACCATAAATCGTTACCAAAACTTTTTCCGAATATAATTTTTCTTTCTTGCTGCATCAAGCGGGTTTCATACAAGTATATATATATATATATATATATATATATATATATATATATATATATATATATATATATATATATATGTAGAGAGAGAGAGAGAGAGAGAGAGAAAGAGAGAGAGAGAGAGAGAGAGAGAGAGATTGGTTCTTGTAAACCAAATTTTAAGATAAAATAAGTAAAAAAAAATTAAAAATTATTTATAAGGTGTGAATTTTTGTATAATCGTTCATTTTAACCATATTTCAAACTTTAAATGATGAAGTTTTGTTGTAAATCAAAAATTTGGTAGTTTTATTATTGTTTATCAAATTTGAATATTTACTGCACAAAAACCATTTATTTGATTCACAGCCCTAAACCACATATATTTTGATGCATATCAAAATTTGGTTTTTTAAAGTTTGTTATAATGAATAAATAAATACAATAAAAAATTACTTATATCATAAATTATTTTTTCATTTTATTACTTATTTTACTTTAAGTTTTGTTTTATAAGAACCTCTCTCTCTCTCTCTCTCTCACTCTCTCTCTCTCTCTCTCTATATATATATATATATATATATATATATATATATATATATATATATATATATATATATATATATATATATATGGTTATAGGTTTAGATTGCACTTTGATGATCGAAATCGAGTATATTTTTAAAACAAGAAATACTTACGACTCGACTACACAATCTTAGGCAGTGGACCTAATCAAGTATAGTATAGTTTTAGGTAAATCAAGTTCGTTCGCAGGGACTGATGGTTGAAATCTAATTAATAATTAATAAAATAAGAAGTGGGTTTTGTGACCGAATTGTCACGGTGCTTAAACTACTAAATTAAAGAAACTAATTGATTCAGATGAATCGCTGAAAAGATTTTGGTTTGTAAACAATTGATGAAAAATACATTCACTTGGACTTGATCACAATTACTACGGTTATCACTTAATTACTAACAATGTTGAACTACTTAAAAGGTATTTAACTTGAACTCTCGTTTCCCATTAAAACTTTAATCATCTCATGTATAGTTACCACTCTCGTGTATAATTTCTACGTTTGACAACTAAGCAATAAGTACCTAAGCCGATTTTATGATTTAATCTTATAAAGCTTCCTCTCGAATAGCTTCTTAATTAATTAAACCGATCTCTCTTAATCTAGTTAACTAACAACCACAATCATGTTTTTATTGCTTAAATCTTTAATACTAGTTCCTCTCGAATACTAATATCTTTAAACTAATTATAGACCGATTAGTTATTTCATAAACTATTTTGTAATGTCACAAGTTCCTCTCGAATACCTATGATTAATTACTAACAGTTTATATAAAAGATTAAACAATATTCAAAAACTGATTACAATTGGTTTTTCGATTAAACATAAAATCCAATTCAACATATTCGTAATTAAACAATAACCTACATAATTGATCACATCATCCAAGTAAACGTTAATAAATTTAGCTACTCATAATAATAAAAACGCAACACAATTGAATTGAATGAAACATCTTTATATTAAAAGTAGTAACGAAAAGATTCAAAGTACCAATGATCCGAACGCTTAAACAACGAAATTAACGAGTCTAAAAATATAACTCCAAGAATTCGTGGTCAATACTCCAAAACTTGCGTATGATAATGATAATTAAACCCTAAAACTGATTTATTAAAACGCAAACGAACAGCAGCAGCACGTAAGCCCGCGGGACGGGAGTCCCGCTCCCTGGGACGGGCGTCCCTCGGTGTTTTCGTCAGTTTTCGTGTTTTGTTGCTCGTTTCTGCTTCATCTCCCGTGACCAATTGCTTCAAGTCTCAAAACATAACGGGAATACAACATTGACCCGTTTTCTTCACTTTCAGCTCCAATTATGTCACTTCATCTCCAGAACTTCGGCTAATACCTGTATAACATTTTAGTACCAAAACTGCCCGAAATTCCCAACATTCGTTATGAATTAAACTTTAAAAAGACAAATATCGCATATAATAATATGACTAAAATATGCGATATCAAATCCCCCCATACTTAACCTTTGCTTGCCCTCAAGCAAATCCAGTTCAATTCAATTTAATTACCAAACCATGATTTAAAAAGCATAACCAAACACCTCATTATTGGGAGTAATTCACACAAATCTCTCGAACTAGTCTAAAGGGTATGTAAAATATTCTGTAAATCCGCTCAATTGCTCAGTCATGGTGAGTTTTCTATCATAGGCTTGATAAAGTATCGTTTCTCCACCACTAGAGTCTAGGTACAACTAAACGGGGACTTTTATTCGGGATGTAATGTACATGTAAAGGCATGTGAATAAATATATATATAGAGGTTAAATGGGTAAGTAAGTAAAAGTATACAAATAAGCGTAGTATACATCTAAACTTAGAATGAATCCGAACTCCTAAACGCTAATGAACCAATTGCTCCATATAACTTCAACTTCTTCCGAATTACATAACTCATAATACAACTACTTCTATTTTATTTCTTCAAAGACTCAAAATACATAAAACTTCATACTTTACAACTTTCTTTTTTCTTTTGTTTTCTCTTTTTTTTTTTTTTTTTTCTTTTGCTAACAAATAAATATATGATACAAAGGCTAACGATATTCGATAATTTCAATGCCTTAACACTTCTAACTTCAATCTTCATGTATACAATCAATAGCAATCTCAAAACTAAGTTCAGATTCATCTGAAAAAATGAAAGAAAGGCAATGTACAAAATATTTAGTGGATTTAAATGAAACGAATAAGTTAGGCGCAAAGTGGTTAACTAGAGTATCTAACACTAAAAGTAAGTGTTACAAAAGGGTTACATGGAAATTAGCTAACCAATGTGATTAAGCTATAATTATTTAACAAGAAACGAATAGGCTAAATCAAATGGTTTATTCCTAAATTGCCCCTAAAGTTGTACCAAATTACACTAGGTTACCCTAATGCAATGCTCATCTATGGCCTCGAAACGTATGACTATGTCAAGTTCTAAAGTCATCAACCATCGGCACACTCATACAAAAGAAAAAGTAGCATTTAAATGAATGCTTTCAAGGCTCAAAATCTCACTTTTCTTTGAGTAGGGTATAAAACGTGCTAGGTTATGCAACAGATTAAAATTTCTCAAGACATATCATCATTTTTTTTTATTTTTTTTTTATTTTTTTATTTTTTTTTTATAAAAATACAATACACTGACCTAACTAAACACAACGGATGTTTTTCCTCAACCCCCCCATACTAGAGTTGGACAATGCCCTCATTGTACAAAACGATTCAAAACAAAGGAAAAACATCACAAACAAAGAAGATAAGTACGTTAACATTAGCTAGCACAAATAAATAAATAAAAACAAAAAATAAACTAAGAAATAAAAAGAAATAAGAAAAAGAAGTGTTTATCTGTAACGACCACCAACTCTCTCTCGATGCCCAGGCGCCAGCCTTGCCGACATCCCTCCAAATCACCAACTATGCCATGTCATCGGGGGAACGGAAAATGGATGGTTCCCCATCCCCTCCGGAATA
>CAJVGC010000065.1:9343481-9365367 GCA_910822075.1 Senecio squalidus
ATAAAGCTTTGATCTCAGCCATCATCTCTGTGTTTCCACCACTGCTCTCAGCACTAGCAACTACCTTCTTTCCTCCTCTTTCTCGACCAAACTGATTTTGTTCTCTAGATAAATCAATTAACAACTGATCATCCAACATCTTGGTCGCATCGTTAATGGATTTGTACTGAAAACTTCCTCCTCCAGCTAGATTTAACTCCCCCTGCGATTTCTTGTCCAATCCAAAGAAGAAAATATCAATAATCTGCCCTTTGTCTAATCCATGCCCATGACAACCCCTGAGCATATCCTTAAGCCTACTCCAAGCTTCAACAATGGTTTCGCCATCTCCTTGCCTAAATCCCCGAATATCATTCAATAAGCTTCTTGCCAAAGATGATGGAAAAAACCTGGAAACAAATTCTTCCCTCATTTTCGCCCATGTATCAATTGAGTTTTCCGGTAACTCTTCAAACCAGGTGAGTGCCTCTCCCGTGAGAGACGAAGGAAAAAGAATTAACTTGACATTGTCTTCCCTTCCTGCCCCGTATTTGAACATTTCACACAATTTAACATATTTCGCCACATGCGAATGTGGATCTTTTCTCATCCTTCCGTCAAAGTAATTATCCTGGATCATCTTTAGATGATGACCCTTCACTGAAAAATCATTTCCCATGTCTGGGGTACGAATCGCCGAACCCGGTGTTGGCGGTACTACCCTAGCTCTCTGATGCATCGGTACATCATTTGGATCAGCCATCTCAACTACTATCTCTACTTCTGAATCTGAACTGCTTAAATCCTCCGTTTCTAACTTAACTGGTGATGGTGGTGTAGTGTTTGGTTTTTTGTTGCGTCTTTTCTTTGAAATTCCTGGATTAGACTGTGGACTTTTAAGCGGTAACCCAGAAGCCCTTGTGTTCATCCACTACCTGAAATTTCTAAAAAAAACACAAATAAAAACCGTCAATAGCACCTGATAAACAATTAAAATAACTTTCAAGTAATTAATACCTAAAAGGATCGAATCAAAAATTATTAATTAAAAATAAAAAACTACAGTCCCCGGCAGCGGCGCCAAAAACTTGATGATCGAAATCGAGTATATATTTTAAAACAAGAAATACTTACGACTCGACTACACAATCTTAGGCAGTGGACCTAATCAAGTATAGTATAGTTTTAGGTAAATCAGGTTCGTTCGCAGGGACTGATGGTTGAAATCTAATTAATAATTAATAAAACAAGAAGTGGGTTTTGTGACCGAATTGTCACGGTGCTTAAACTACTAAATTAAAGAAACTAATTGATTCAGATGAATCGCTGAAAAGATTTTGGTTTGTAAACAATTGATGAAAAATACATTCACTTGGACTTGATCACAATTACTACGGTTATCACTTAATTACTAACAATGTTGAACTACTTAAAAGGTATTTAACTTGAACTCTCGTTTCCCATTAAAACTTTAATCATCTCATATATAGTTACCACTCTCGTGTATAATTTCTACGTTTGACAACTAAGCAATAAGTACTATGATTTAATCTTATAAAGCTTCCTCTCGAATAGCTTCTTAATTAATTAAACCGATCTCTCTTAATCTAGTTAACTAACAACCACAATCATGTTTTTATTGCTTAAATCCTTAATACTAGTTCCTCTCGAATACTAATATCTTTAAACTAATTATAGACCGATTAGTTATTTCATAAACTATTTTGTAATGTCACAAGTTCCTCTCGAATACCTATGATTAATTACTAACAGTTTATATAAAAGATTAAACAATATTCAAAAACTGATTACAATTGGTTTTTCGATTAAACATAAAATCCAATTCAACATATTCGTAATTAAACAATAACCTACATAATTGATCACATCATCCAAGTGAACGTTAAGAAATTTAGCTACTCATAATAATAAAAACGCAACACAATTGAATTGAATGAAACATCTTTATATTAAAAGTAGTAACGAAAAGATTCAAAGTACCAATGATCCGAACGCTTAAACAACGAAATTAACGAGTCTAAAAATACCAAATAACTCCAAGAATTCGTGGTCCAAAGCTAGGGTTTCAATACTCCAAAACTTGCGTATGATAATGATAATTAAACCCTAAAACTGATTTATTAAAACGCAAACGAACAGCAGCAGCACGTAAGCCCGCGGGACGGGAGTCCCGCTCCCTGGGACGGGCGTCCCTCGGTGTTTTCGTCAGTTTTCGTGTTTTGTTGCTCGTTTCTGCTTCATCTCTCGTGACCAATTGCTTCAAGTCTCAAAACATAACGAGAATACAACATTGACCCGTTTTCTTCACTTTCAGCTCCAATTATGTCACTTCATCTCCAGAACTTCGGCTAATACCTGTATAACATTTTAGTACCAAAACTGCCCGAAATTCCCAACATCCGTTATGAATTAAACTTTAAAAAGACAAATATCGCATATAATAATATGACTAAAATATGCGATATCACACTTTTTACACAATTTCTCATAAGTTTTGTAACCCTCGTATTTTCTTAATAATATCATTGCTTGTTTGTGCCCGTGGTTTTTTCCCACAAGGGTTTTTCAACGTTAAATCTCGTTTGTTTGTTTTTGCCCGTAGTTTTTTTGCGAAAGGGTTTTTCAACATTAAATCATTGGCGTTCATTATCGGTTTTTTCGATTCTTATTATCACATTGTTGAATTCCTAGCAAGTAGTATCATAGAATTTATTCATTTATATGATCCTTTAGCAAGTAGTTACTCAATTAGTTGAGTTGTTTGTTTGTATTAGACCGTTAATAGTCTTTAATTATCATAGTTTCGTTGAAATATGATTTTTCGTTGCTAGATCAACACACAAGTGTTTCATTATGGCATGTTAAGGTGCGAGATACACTCGCTTATATGGTTCTTGTTTATGATTTGCCCGATGAGTAGGTTTTAAAGAAGATCTATTCTTCTACGTCGACAAAGACGTTTCAAACAAGTAAGTATGAGCTTTGCTCAAGCTTGGTTGGTATGACAATCTAATTTTATTGGATTGTTTGCACACGATGATTTAACGATGAGGAATTCATGAATCATAATGATTTTATTATATATATATATATATATATATATATATATATATATATATATATATATATATATATATATATATTTTATTGCATTTGAAACTTACATGTCACTGAGTTCTAAGTTGTAAGTGTACTTATTTAACGACAAATAAACATAAGATCTAACGAAACCCATTTTGATTTACATAAAAATAGTTAAGAGCCGTTTTTTAAGACTGGAATTTTGGTATGTATATTGGGCTCCTGTTATGGGATATTTTAGAAATTCCCTTTAATCATATACATATATTTGTAGTTCTACAAAGTTTGCTTCAAATTTAACCGTTTACTGTAATTTAAGGGCTCAAAAAGTGCAACGAAAGCTAATTTACAAATGCCAAATTAACAAATCAATTAAAAAATACACTTAGTAATGGAGATAAAATTGGAAGGCGTGTTATATTAAAAGGACGACACACAAAGGCGAAGTCAAGACGGGATAAAAGTATGCAGTTTTCCATAATAATTTTTTTGTAACGTAAAATTAGTTATATATATATGATATTTTTAAAATTTTGTTCTTATAAAAACAAAATACTATAACTTTCACCCACATAAACATTGTAAATTTATCAACTTGATAAATACTATTGTATTTATTTTGCACCCACGTAAAAACATTTCTAGCCCGCTCTCGATGACAAATATGATAGAATGCACTTGGAATGTGTTTAGGATGTAACCGCCGACCAGCACTCTAACTCCGAAAAGCTATATCCTCATTCTCCCTTAATGTCGATATAGTCCTATGAAGGTCGTATATGAATCCTCCTACTATGTTCAATGAAGTTAGGCCTCGATAGTTGCATTTCGTCCAATGTTGGATCATTATCTGAAAGCATAGAAACAACTTCAGACATGGTTGGTCTTTTAGAAACCGGTGACTGGGTGCACAACAAAGCAATTTCAATGATCTTCATCACATGTTCTTCTATGTACTGATCATTCAGACCCATTGTTTCATCAACTAACTTCATATGTTTTTTATTTTCATACAACTTCCATGCCTGTCACCAGTTGCAACAAAGTTAATTTAGTTACGAGCTTAAAACCATCTCGATCTGGGTGGCATGTCAAATGTGAGATGGCTACTCTTTGTTTCTTCTTGTTATTAGTACGGTTTTATGTTAATAATATGGAAGAAAAACATAGCAATTTAGATCTCACATGTTCTATGAGGCAACCGTTGGATGATCCATCAAAGTTAGTGTTGTTACACTTTCGACCACTAATGATTTCAAGAATCACAATACCAAAGCTGTAAGTGTCGACTTTATCCGATAATTGGCCATAAAGTGCATATTCTGGTGCTGTGTAGCCCCTATAGTGTTGTGATGTTAAATATAGAAAAATCGAATTAGATATATGATATATATGAGGAAAGAAGGGAAAGTGTTTTGTAAATCAAACTTACAACGTCCCAGCAAACTTGGTTATAACGTGACTTTGATCCTCCGGATGAAACCTTGCCAACCCAAAATCTGCTATTTTTGGTTGAAAATCGTCATCAAGGAGAATGTTGCTTGATTTTATATCTCTATGAACAATTTTGACATGGAATTCTTTGTGAAGATGAACAAGACCCTTAGATATTCCTAAGATAATGTCATATCGTTGTTTCCAGTTCAGAGTACCTCTTTTTTCACCTATAATGAATACATTTATATGTATACCAAATGTTTGTAAATTAAGATTTTTATGTCACTTAATTAAAGTAATTGCTAACGACCTGCAACTTACCCCATAGGAACTTGTCAAGGCTTCCATTCGGCATAAATTCAAGTACGAGTAGTAGGTTAGGTACTTCACAACACCATCCTAAGAGACGGAGAAGATATCGATGATGAATGTGACTTATAAGTAAAATTTCGTTTTCGAATCCTACTTTTGCTCCAATATATTCAGTTTTAAGTTTCTTTACTGCCACAACTTTCTTATCATCAAGAATTGCCTATTAAACCAATAAAGATAACTTTAAGTCATAAGACGTACTTGTATTAATTCTTTACCATATCAAGATTTATATCACGATAACTATGTTTTTTACCTTAAATACCTGACCGAAACCACCTTTCCCTATAATGTTCTCTTCACTGAAGTTATTGGTCGCCAAATCTAGATGTTTATAATCGTAGATAACTGCACCCTTCAAATCTAGTACGTCTACTGTATCACGTCGTCCACAAAGAGAAATCAGATGTAGAATATCATCAAATCAAATATAATACTGCATATCAGAACTTCATTTGTAAAAACCGTATTTGATGTATCACAAATAACAAATATTGAGCATCGTAATCAGATAACCATACATATAAACGATAGCTAGTACATCTTTTGTATTTACCTTGTTGGCGTCTACCTGTCTTTTTTGCTCTGTCATGCCATATGAAAATTGCAAGTACAAGCAAGAGAAAGCTTACAACCACAACGACTACGATTATGATACTCTTCTTCCTCGAATCTCCTTTAAAGCAAGGACATATATATTAATTGATATAAAAAAAACAAAGTTTGTTGGGACATATTCGTCTTGATTGTATCTTGTACTTGGCTTAGAAAGTGTTGTGAAGTACCACATGTATATAGATCGAGTTGTAAAGCATTTTATCACGTTTTATGGCTCTTACGCTGGGCAACACCAAAGTGGCGCAACACCACTGTTGCGCTGCGCAACAAGGTGTTGTGTTGCGTAACACCCATTCCGGGTGTTATGGTTGCATAACAAGTTTGGGGTTAAATGAGGAGTATAAATACGCCAACCAACAACCATAAATGCAGCCGTTCTAGAGAGAGAAAGTGTGTGTTACTCAACCCGAGAGCAAATGGTTGAGCAACACCATCTCGAGCGGTCTAAAGTCTTTGTAATCGTTTGTATTTGATATTATTCGTATTGTAAACCTTTACGTAAGCTTAATAATATCAATCATTTGGTTATTTGAGTGTTATAACATTATATATTCACTTTAAAGTAATTCCGCGACTTTATAGTAATTGGGTCCAAACCGAGGTCCGAGGAAGTCGACCAACAAAGTTATTATAAGGGTCGGGCTAGGCTGAATAGCGATTTAGTACTAGCTACTATCTCTTAAGGCAAAGTAAAAAGGGTAAATATTATTTCTAGTGAGTAGACTATGTCTCACCATCCGAGAGAAGAGACAAAATATCAGTTGTTTGGTTTTGTTGAAAAATTTGAGTCGAGGAATATCTCATAGAACATCCGTTGTCAATAGCCCGTCCAGTAGTACTAGGAAGGCAGTCATCTAATGAACTATATCTGGATTTTAAGCACTCTTGACAAACACTTTGGCTTAGGTTTAGATTACATTGTGCAGTTGCATACACGGTACCATTACCCTCAACTATTCGCCTCATAGAAGCTGCATAGAAATTTGATGTTCTTGGTGCTGCAGTTCTAAGGTCCGATAACAAACTTTCTACGGTTTTTCTATATTTTGGCTGAAGTGATGACGTATTTCCACATATTTTCACTCCAGCTCTAACATAAGCCTCAGTATAAAAGTTAACGTTGTCATACCTAAATAAAAAGTTAAATACAACTCTAATTAGCAAGTAATTCGAAATAATACCTCCCCCCCCCCTATCATCCTCAAATGTGAATTTATAGTTTGGTCTATGACTACGATACCATCATTTTAAAATCTTTGCTCCGCCCCTGAAGACCCGCATAAAAATCCATGTTATACTGGATAATTTATTGGGTCAACAGGTCCTATTTTCATACCTCTTGATCATATTATTGGACCTGGTAAGTTAGATAGATACAAAGAGCAAGAGGTCATTGAATAGTTAGGTGAATTTCATTTGACATGTACAATTCATGTTTTTAAAGTTTTTATGGTCTTTGGGTCGGGTAATTCATGTAACTTATATTTATTTAATCCGAATAACCAAACAAAACATTAATATCCCAGCCGAACACCATACCAAACCCGAACTCTAAAAAACTAAAAACTGATGGTTATTAGATTAAATTTTAACGAACATCATTGTTAGTAAATTCACTAAATATAAATACACGAAATTTTAAAGTCATAAGCACCTGACAGTGCAATCGTTGTAGAAAGCATGAGCTCCATTGCCAAGCCCACATACTTTCAGCTGAACGACAGCATAGTCATAACAAGCAACACAATTAGCATTGGAGACGTATTCCCCACATGAAGCAAGTCCCCACACGGACTCGCCATTTATTAAAGTGCGTGCAATTGCATAACGTGAACCTTTGACAGATAATTGTTTGCGGAGGCTAGAAAGGGTGGCATTGAGGTTGCTCAGGAAATAAGTTGGGCTCATACCGCTGTATAAGCTACAATAAGATCTGATCAGAGTGCTATTTCGACCATTAGACTGTGATGATACTCGCTCCGCCATGGATATGAACACCACCAATGCCATCAGACCAGCGAGTCGGCATGAGAACCAACCTTTTTTCATCCTTTCGTTCTTTCTGTCCATTTGTTTTCTGGTTTCCTCCTTTAACATTATTCCAAATACAGGACGTGACAACGGGTTTATTAGAAAATTTAGATGTTGACTTGAGGTCAATATAAAAGTCTAACAAAAGACCAATTAATCACAGCCATATATACATATAAAAAATTACTTAAATACCACAAAAAATCAAGTGATAGAGTTTTGCTACCATAAGTGATAAGCTGCTACGAAAATACTATCAGTTCGGCCTTACTAACATAAATTTATATATAAAAGATTGCATAATAATTAACCCTTTAACATGGAAATGAAAAGATGACTGAATAAAAATAAAGGGTCAAAGATATAATTTACTTAATAAGATCTAAAAATAATAGAGCTATTCGTATATAAAGGTTTCATATAGATAATACAACATAGATTAATAATCACATATATCTTATTGTTACAAACTTACAGTCTATATAGGTACCGAAACCGTATTAGTTAGGAAGGAAGTTGTGTGGTTTTCTCAGAGTAATCCGCGCCATTCTTTTGTTGTTTGGTTACTCATTTTACAAAAATTGAAGACTCAGGATCGTATCAAAGATTGTGAGAAATCGGATAAGATCAAATCTGTCAATTGTGTTTTTTGCAATCTACAACCGGATTCACATGATCATTTATTTTTTGAATGTTCTTATGCGAAACAGGTTTGACGGTTAGCTTGTGTTACGGATTCCGCTTCATATATATGGGTCAAATCATATCCAAAATTCATTTATGGTTGAAAACCATAAATGGTAAAGCCATGTTGTGCTTACTTGACTATGTTCTGTGTTTGGTTGAAAACCATAAATGACTGGATTGAGCTGGTTAAAAATATTCGTAAAACTTAGTTTTTATATCTTATGAATCTACTATTGTCTTATTTGTCCCTTACTATCATAGACATATATCATTTTTAAAAGTTTTTGTTAGTTTTGTCAATTTCGTTAGAAGTTTCTTATACTATATTCACCTTATTGTATCGTTTTATTTAATTTAATTTACTTTACTCTAACTTTCTTTCATTTCATTTCCTTTAATTTAAAACTCAAGAACACACAATAATTTTCCACGGAACCTCCGGTTGAAAAACATAAAAAGCCTACGGATATTATTCATTCATAGGACGATTTTATGCCATCTTACTTCGTTTTTCCCAGATAAAATAAAAAACACGACTAGAAAGAGTAAGAGCGAGAGCTCAATCCCCTCATATGGCAAGCGAGCTCTAACTAGGCATGTGCAGAAACGGGCCGACCCATTTCAAACCCGGCAAACCGACCCGGTTAACAAATTTTGGGTCGGTCATCGGGTATGGATTTAGGATGATTTCGGGTATCGGGTCAGTCCAGTCCATACCCGATAAACCTTTTTTTTAATAAACTCAAATAGTTGTAAATTTGACGCTGCTAAGACTCGAACCCATGGTGTCTTGTTGATAAGTTTCTATCTTACCACTCTACTATAAGAAGTTGTTGGGGAAAATATTAAAGAAATTATATTTAATAAAAGAAAAACCCACTTTCCATATTTCAATATAACATTATTGCACAGATTATGTTTCATTAAACCTAATTCAAAACTAAAAAAAACCCAATTTCCATATTTTCTGCTCTTCAAATACAGAGCCGACTAATTCGAATTACTATTCCAAAACATCATAATCAAATTGCTTCTTCTTAATAATCATCATCAAATCGCTGCTTCATAATAATCATCATCAAATCGCGAATCTTTATTGAAGATTCGAATTTTCCCCTCTTTTGTTTGTCTTCTTTTTTGTGTTTCTTGATTTCTACTTTATAAACAAGAAATTAAACTTATTAACATCAATCTATGTGGAGGTTTCGGATTAACAAACAATTGAATGTAAGAGATCAAACAAGGTTTGAATTTATTTACCCTTGAAGTTTTCTTTTTGCAAACTTACAATACCAAATTATCGGTCCGACCGAAACCCGACCGGACCCGCCCGACTAAAAACCGAACCAACCCGGGTCTATCCGGTCCGGTCCAGGTCTTCCTTAATTTCGGTATCGGGTCGGTCCCGGGTTAACCCGATTCGATCCGGTCCGACCCAGTTGCAGAGCGCTAGATCTAACATCACATCTTTGGAATAAAATCGAGTTGGAAAAGGAAATCCAATGTAAAGTTTTGCTTTTTTCTTCTTTTTTTTTCCGTCAATTTAAGATCATAAAAGAAATAAATACTTTTATATGTTATCCTTTACTAAATTTTCTTATTTTCACCTTTACTTTCTTTTTATTTAATTTTAAACTTGTAAACACACTTTAAAGGATATTCTATCATGTTGTTTTAAATTTAAAACTAGTCTAGAACCTGCACGATGCAGCGGCCACGAAAAGTTGTAGTGCGATAATGATTTTTTGTAGTTTTCAATTCGTCCGTGATTTATGTCGTGAGAATAATGGTTTATGGGTCGGTCTTTGGAGCCAAAACAAATTATGCGGTAACGATTTTCGGCTCATCTTTCGGGATGGAAAAGAATTATTAATATGGCAATGAGTTTCGATAGTTTCTTATTCGTTACTTCCCACTTTATATTTAAGTATAATACTCTCTTATTTGGTTGTTTGTGTTATAATATGAATTTTAAGTTTGGTAATTTGAGGCATAAAAGAGTTGTTATAATTGGTTCTCGTTCAACCATTTCCTCTACTAAGTTTGACAATATAGGGTAACATTATCTATTATGACCATTAATAAAATTACACATTCTATTAGTTTATCCTTCGACCATTCGGAAAATTTTATCTTTAGTCATTCAACCTATTTGGGTAATTTGACTTATTCTACGCTATTACCTCATTTCGTAAAATCATATATGTATAACAAAATATAAAGTAGAGATAATTACAAATATGTTTCCTACGATTTGACATATATGTCATGTTTAATCCTTTTGATTTTGAAAGTACACCACACTCTTAATTGTGAACATTATACACTCGCAATCTTTTAGTTCATTAGGATGAACTAATTTCAGGTAGTTTTTATTAAATGACCATTTTACCATGCTTGTAGTCAAGTGTTCACGTTTTATGTTCACTATCTCAGATGTTTATTTAAGATTGATGGGTTTTAAATTGTCATATGCTTTATAAAGATTATTGAGATGTCTATTTATGTATGCATTTTTTTTAATATGTATCAAACATAATACAAAATCCGTTTTATAATCTAAGTTTCTTTGTAGTTTGAGACATAAATGTTAAATATTTACGAATACTTTACTATACAACATAAATAAATAAAAATAAACATATTGTTATCATTTATTATGTATTTGTATTTGAATTGAATATCTACCTTTTAAATTTTCCACGAAAAACTATATAATTATCACACCTGATTATCAACTAAATCGTTTAATCAACACTAATATTTATTAAAGAATTAAAATTTGAAAAAACTCAAAAACTTGTTTAATATCTCTTAACAAACATTTAAACATAATATGCCTTCAAAACAACATAAACAACCATCATATCAATTTGTAGCAAAATAAATATAACAAATCTTGCAAATACTACGAATTACAAGCAATTTATCTTTGAAATAATGTGGCAATAATATTATTAGTAGTTGTTCGGATTTTAATACAATTATCTCGAAATTTAAAATGTTAAAACAATCTCTCTTTCTTACTTCTTAGTGTTAACCGCGTCCAATTAATCGAATACCAAAAATTAATTCTGGATTCAAATATTATTTTTTTTTTTTTATTTATTTATTTATTTATATATTTATTTTTTATAAAAATGAATATGTTAAATATATTTCTCTAAAAGTCAACTTACTTAAAACATAGAATTCAAAAAAACCTAAAATGGATTATTATGTAATAAATCATAACGATATTGAATTTAATGAGCAAATGTAAATAAGTAATTTAACTTAATTATAATTTCAATGTGTTTGAATTGAATATGGGTAAATAAGTAATTTAAATTACTTAAATTTTAAGAGATTAAGAGTATGAGGAGATTTTTTATAATATAGTTAAGATAAAATTAACTTTAAAAACGTAACTGTTAACAATACATAAATAAATAGCATATTTCTATAATTTAAATATACATTTCGGATCAATTATATACCATAATTTAAACTAATACATAAATAAATAGCATATTTCTATAATTTAAAACAAAAGATAAAGAATAACTATAATTTCCGAATAGTTAGAAATATAAAATTTAAGTAAATTCAAAGTTTGAGTTAGTTATCTTAAGACTATGCGGAGTGGTTAAGGGTAAGTGATGATGATGTGGAGTGATAGAGATGATGTTGGGAAAAAACAATGATCTATCCCAAGTTTAATAAATCTGTTAATCAAAGTCTGAGTCTGAGTGACATGAGTCTGAGTGACTCGGTCTGAGTGACATGAGTCTGAGTGACTCAGTCTGAATAACTCAGACTCATGAGAGAAGTCAGGCGTGATTTAAGGGAATCTAGTTAGTTGATATCTTTTATATGTTTAAAAGATCTTCTTAGATTGATCCTTATCAAACTCACTATAATTGTGTATAAATAGTGAGTTTGAGTTTTGTAATCGGGACAACTTTTACTGGAATATAACTGTGTGTTATTTTCATTGTTTCTATATTATAATTCCGCTATAATATATACTGAAACTGAGTAATAAATCGATATATAACAATTAACGTCTAAATACTTATTTGTTATTGATTTGCCATTGTTTGGGATCTTAGTGAGACCTAACAACTGGTATCAGAGCAAATAAGATTTAAATTTTAATAAATTTATAAATCTTAAACGATCAATACCTAAAATCTCAAAACAATGTCATCATCTTCAAACATAACCACAATGGCTGGAAAAGGAATTCCTGTGTTCACTGGTCATAATTTTGCACATTGGAAGCTCAAGGCTGAGTGGCATTTATCAGGAATTCATGAGGAAATGATAAGAATCATAACTGAAGGACCCATAATTCCAGGAAAACACATTGATGAAGTAAAAGAAGGTGATAAAGTTGTCCAACGTGCCAGATGGGTTCAAACTGCCAAATCTCAATGGACAGATCAAGACAAGCTCTTATACAATCTTGATCCCAAAGCCAGAAGCATTTTAGGAAATGCAGTGTCAGAACAAATCTTTTCAAAAATTGCAGGCTGTAAAACAGCAAAGGAACTATGGGATACACTAATTGTGTCATATGAAGGTGTCCCAGTAGTGAAGGAGCAAAAACTGAACAGTCTCATTTGAAGAGTCTCATTACAAATTATGAGAATTTCTATATGAAAGAAAAGGAAACTTTGGCTGATGTTCATACCAGATTTCAGATTCTGCTGAATGATATGTCAGCTCTGGGAGTGACAAAAGATGATGATGATATATGTAAGAAATTTGTTAATATATTACCTAACAAATTTGAATCTGTTATCACATCACTAGTAGTAAGTGAGAAACTGTCCACATACAAGCTGCCAGGACTTTTTGGTCTATTATTAAACTTTGAAGAATCTCAAGAAAGAAAGAAGATCAATAATAGGAGAACTGCAAAGGATCCAGAAGCTGCATTAGTTGCAACCAGCAGAAGGAATAAAGAAATTTATTCTCAAGCTGACTCATCTGAGTCTGAGTCACACTCAGACTCAGAATCTGAAAATGAATTTGAAGTCAAGAAACTGAAGAGTCAGCTTGCACTGTTGACTATGAAGCTTGAACAAAAGACAGGCTACAAAGGAAAGAAACCTTTTGATCTGAAAAAGGTAAAATGTTTCAAATGTAATGAATATGGACACATGGCTGCTGACTGCAAAGTAAAGAATGCCCAGACTGAGCATATGGACGAAGTTGCTGAAAGGGCCCAAAGATACCGAAACAAGTATCTAAAATACAAGAAAGGCAACAGTTCCAACCCTCAAAAGTCTCAAACTGAACAAAGAGCATTCTTTGCTGAAGAATGGTTGGATGAAGAACTGTCCTCTGATGAAGAAGAAGTGGTAGATCAGTGCTTGATGGCAGTAGTGGAGGAAGCTACTGAAGCTGAGAAATCCGCTTCTCAGTTCGAAAAGGATCTAAAGGAAGCTGAAAGAATGAGTTGCAATTCAGACTGGAACAAGTCAAAACTTTATAAGGTACACAATTTTGAAACTTACACAAATGAACAAAAAATTCAAATGTTTGAGTATATTTTTGTTGACTTGACCACTACTTTAGAAGAACAAACTGACCTCAAACAAAAATTCAAAGATCTTGAAAATCTTATGAAAAGTAAAGATGATAAAATAACTGAATTAGAAAGTTATAAAGTTCTTTTAAATGCTCAGACTGAAGCCTATAGTGATCTTGCAAAAGAAAATCACAAACTTAGAGAAGAAACTGAGCACTATAAAAGAATTTGTAAATCATGGTGCATATCATCTTTAAAAAATGAGGATTGCTTAAACAGACAGACAAGTTCAAGCTGTGTTGGGTGAAGGATTCAGTTTGAAGAAGCACATGACAGAAGAGGAAGAAGAAGCTTTGAAGGCAGAAAGAGAAAAAATCATTTTTAAACCAGAAATCCTTCCAAATACTTTTACTTATTTGAAAGGAAATAAGACAATGATGTCAAATGCATTTGTCAAACCTGTAACTTCTCAAGTTTTGAATAAAAATAATCTTTTGTCTTCATCTTCTTCTAAATCTGAAAGTGTTACCTTGTCTGAGACTGATATGCAGACTGAAAAGGATTCTACATCCTTGACCAAATTTGCTCCCAAGGTTATGAGAAAACCCAAGAGTCAAACTTCTGTCAGCTCCAAAAGTCATAACAAAAGTCCTGAATCAAAAACAATTGATAAATTAGGAAATCAATTACTGGAACTGACCAACATTGTAAAAACTTTAGTCAGGGATAAATCACCTAATCAAGCAAGGTCCAAATCTCCTCCAAAGAGAACTTGCTATAACTGTGGTGAAAAAGGGCATGAAGTTGTGTTTTGTAAATTATTGACCAGGTCTAGACCTAAGAATCCTTATGTTCATAAGTCAGTTTCATCAAAACAGTGCTCAGCTTCATATCAGCCAGGATTATCAAAATCCAGATCAGTCTCATCAAACTCAAATTCATCTTCAAGAAACACTTCTCCATCAAAAGCTAAACATGTACAACCCTCTACGGTTAAATCAGCCCCATCTAGAGTCAATATCAAAAATGCTCCTTGTAAATACTGTGGTGTCATAGGTCACTATTCTGTAAATTGCATGAATGAAATAAACAAATGGAACTATACAAGTCCTAAAACTGAATGCAAAATTGAATCTGTACCTAAACCTGTCTTAGTTCATGGATCCACTCTAAAGTGGGTACCCAAAAGGAACTAATTTCTTCCTTTTTCATGTGCAGGATTCTACAAAATGGTATTTAGATAGTGGAGCATCAAGGCACATGACAGGGATGAAGTCCTTTCTACAGGACTACAAGGAAGAAGATGGACCTCAAGTAAGATATGGAGACAATGGAGTATCAATGACTAGGGGATATGGCAAGATTCATGTTGGAGCTGTCACATTCAAGAGAGTTGCTTATGTGGAAGGATTGCAACATAATCTACTCAGTGTGAGCCAGATTACTGATGAAGATCATGAAGTAAGATTCAGGAAACAAGCTGGGATAATTTATAATGCCAAGGGAAAACCATTACTGCTAGCCAATAGAGAAAGAGATGTATTCTGTCTGGATCTGAGTACAGCAAATGATGAAGCTGAGACATGTTTGTTCACTGAAAAGGAGGAATTGAATTGGCTATGGCATCGAAGGTTATCTCATTTAAACTTCAAGAACATTAATGCTCTATCCAAAAGCAAGCTAGTAAGGGGGTTGCCAGAACTCACCTATACCAAAGACAAAGTTTGCTCAGCTTGTGTTCTTGGAAAGCAAACAAAGTCACAATTTCCATCCAAAATGCTACATTCCATTAGTGAACCCCTGTTCATGCTACACATGGATCTCTTTGGACCAACTGGAATTGAAAGCAAAGGAGGAAAGAAGTAAACTCTGGTTGTTGTTGATGAACACACCAGATTTACTTGGGTCATATTCCTAAGAGCCAAGAGTGATGCAGCAGAGGAAATTATCAGTCTGATCAAAAGAGAACAGAGACAGAAAAATTCTCTTGTTAGACAAATGAGAAGTGACCATGGAACTGAGTTCAAAAACTCAGTCTTAATAGACTTTTGTGACAAACTGGGGATAGTTCAAAACTTTGCCTCAGTTAGAACTCCTCAACAAAATGGAGTAGCAGAAAGAAGAAACATGACCCTCATTGAAGCTGCAAGAACTATGTTGTGTTATGGAAAGATGGAGATAAAATTCTGGGCTGAAGCAGTGAACACTGCATGCTTCACACAGAACAGATCAATCATTGTGAAGCGACATGGAAAAACAGCATATGAAATGTATCACAACAAAGTTCCATCCATTCATTACTTCCATGTCTTTGGAAGTAGATGCTACATTCTAAATCAAAGGGATCTGCTATGTAAAATGTCTCCCAAAGCCAAGCTGATGAAGGACTATTTGTTGGATACTCAAGTATTGCCAAAGCTTTCAGAGTATACAATGAGCGAAGAAAGGTAGTTGAAGAAAGCATCAATGTGACTTTTGATGACTCCACTCAGTCTGATAGAGATGAATCCTCTTCTCAGATTGACATCACCACAATTAATCAACTCTGTGATGAACTGCTCCAAACTTCTTCTGAATCTGACCCTCAAAGTGAAGATCAGACTACTAGACACATGTCTCAAAATCAAGAATCAGACAGTGAAACAGATGAACCATCACTTCAGAAGGCTCCAAACGCAGAAATTTTAGAGTTAAATGAAACTGACAACAATCAGTCTGAGGACACTCAGTCTGACCACACTCAGTCTCAACCTACTCAGACTGAAAACACTCAGACTGAAGAAGAAGAAGTTGCTGATCATGGTTCAGGAAACATCAAGACTGTAAGGGGACATCCAATTTCATCTGTTATTGGATCCATAACTGAAGGTGTTAAAACAAGAAGAAAGAATGCTACAGCCAACTTCTGCTTTTACACCAATTTCTTGAGTCTAATGGAACCCAAGACTGTAGAACAAGCCCTGTTAGATGAAGACTGGGTTGAGGGTGTGACGTCCCGTCAATTTGAAGTACTTATGTTACCGTTATTATTTATATTTTATTCGCAATTGTTTTGACCCTTGTATTTCGCTTTGTCTTGCTCACGTTTTGCCGTTATTGATTATCGGGTTTTCTGTATTTGCTGATTCGTCCACCGGGACGTATAATATTATTTTATCTAAGTGCCAATTAGTTAGTATTCTCATAAATATAAGTTAGAAGGTTTATGCCAAATTTGTCGGTTATCGGATCCTTTATCCTCGAGATATCGTGCTTTTGCTCTTGTGTGCTCTTTTACCGAAATCGTGCGAATCTCGAAATCGAAAGTGAAAATAAAATATTAAATGAACCCAATATAAAGTAAATCAAAGTATGAACAATTCTAAGTTCAACGCAAAAAGAATCGGGAGTTTTCGATGAACGAAACTCCCAAACGGTCAAAAACAAGTCTGCAGAGCCTGCCGACCAGCCAGCAGCTGGCAGGGATTCAGCCGGCGGCTGAATCCAGCCAGCCGACGGCTGGAGTGGTCTGGACAGGTCTTGGTGACTCATTTTTGCATGTAAATTGAGTGGGGACACTTGGCAAAACCCGATTTGACCCCCACATTTCCAGAAATTCAGTCTCCAAGGTGATATTAGCCCCATTTCTTCCATTTTCTTTCATTTTGTTTTAACAAAACACACACACACCTTTGGTTTCTTTGAAAACTCTCTCAACTTTCCATCATATTGTGGCTGTAAATCCATCAAACAACCCTTAAAATCATCACTATAATATGTTCTAATCATCAAGGGAAGCAAGGGGAGGTGATTCATCCGGGTTATTGCTTTGGCTTTCATCATTTTTGGGTCTAATCTCCATCAAAATCATCATCTATCAAGCTATATCATCTTGCTTTCGGTTTTCTTGGGGTATAATAACTTTCTTCCATTGTTTTTTTTATTTACATTTTAACATTTTTATTACTTGCATGTTTCATCTATGATCAAAGAAAAGTTTTTATAAAAGTTTTATGGTGATTTATATAAGAACATAATTTTTATAAACTTTTTGCTAGAATCTTGATATAAAAAGTTGTTATCTATGGATATTATTAAGGGGTTATGACTTGCATGTCGAGATCTACTGAAAATATACTTGAAAACGCTTAAAAACGATAAAATAACAAAAATCCGGAGCTGTCTGTCAGCCTCCAGCCGACGGCTGGATTATCTCAGCCGGCGGCTGGATTTTCTCAGCCGGCGGCTGGATTATCTCAGCCGGCGGCTGGATCAGTCTGTCCGTTCAAATCTTTCGTTTTGCTAATTTTCGGTGGTTGTCTTGTGTTTTGGAGGCGGATATACTCATCACTACACCACTGAAGTTGTTGATTCCAGATTCTTGTCAAATCAAGCGAGTGTTATCGGTATAACTTGTTACTCTTGTGAATCTTTCGATTTCATTATACTCGTTATTCGGTTTTAGCTTTGAAAACGGTTAGGATAAATTATTAGACCAACACTCGTCGTATTTTATTGGATTGGACTAAAGTTGGACAAAAATGTTAAAATATAATCTAACTAAAGTATTGTATTAAACTTATTATTGTATTATGTATTATGAATAATGGGTTAAAATGAAATTGTTGTTAAGCGGGAAAGTGAATGAAATTTGGATTAATATTTTATGACGCGGAAGCGCTGCCGAAATTCCAACTCACGACTTTTTACGACTTAAAACACTTACAGAAATCAATTGTGTACAAAAGTAACATATTTTACAATAACATTGTCTTTGGACTCAAAGACACCAACGCAATCACAAATGTCATAATATTACTTAAAACGACATTTTTAAACCTCTTTGCGATACTTTAAACTTCGCCTCAATTTGATCATCGTTTTAAGTCATCAAAATATGTTTTGCGGCAAATTTTATAAATGGGTTTGAAAAGGCATTTTACTCAAAACATTTTGGTATGAAAACACTTCAAATTATTCAATGTGTCAAATTGGACTTTTAAATTGATTTTGACTTTAATAAATCAACTTAATTGACGTTTGACTCTTATAAGTCAACATGTTTGACATTTGACTTTCCTAAGTCAACATAATTGACCTTTGACTTTTATAAGTCAACATCTTAATCTTGGTCATTATAATGAACATTTATATTAATAATCCTTTCGACTCGGAGTTATCATTTGCTTCCAACGGTCGCTGTTGACGTGAAAGATCGATATCTTGCCGATCGGCCCTTTTCTGGCGCGGAACATCGTCTTCTTAATCCGTCATCCTTATTCGACTATTTAAACGTTGGAATGTTATATTAAACTTAATCTTAACCGACAAGGCTAAACCGAACTATACTTGGAGAGATACTGAGACTATATTATTGTTGTTTAGGGCACTTAGACGGTGGAATGGTGATCCCGTGATTGAATTTACCCGAGATTTGCTGAAGTTGTTTTGTGAGTTATTCGTAGCCCTTGTCTTACTATTTTTGGGCTGTAAAGCGTATTTTAAAACTGTCTGCGTATGCGGAATCTTATTAATCATCTTGTAGTGTATTTTAAAACTGTCTGCGTATGCGGAATGTTATTGATCATCTTGTATCGTATTTTAAAACTGTCTGGGTATGCGGAATCTTATTAATCATCTTGTAGTGTATTTTAAAACTGTTTGCGTATGCGAAATATTATGATTATCTTGTTTACCTAGTAGAATAGGTCTGCTTTAGATTGGGTGTCTTATACACTCGTTAAGCTTTGTGCCCAACGGTTTCATATATATAGCTATATGGGTTATATCGCCTGACCCTCATCCCTCAGTAGGTATCTATGTGTGGATGTTATGACCGTACTTGATTTATGGTTGCCTTTGGTTGACACTGCCTTAGGAATTGCGTCTTTAGGACTGGCAAGGTTCGATGTATAACTAATCTAAGCATGGTATCCTCACTAGGGTTGAAAACAAGATATGGTTTGAAATGAAAAGATTTGAGATATGGTATTTGAAATTATGATGTTTATTGAAACTTGTCGATGGGTCACTTTTATTTTAAAATTACGAATAATTCACCAACATGTTGTTGATGTCGTTTTAACGCTTTGCAGGAAATTGAGGATTTCCGTTGATCATGCCATAGTTTATTTTCGGATCGCTTGCTTTTGGGAAATTTGAATTTATATTGTTTATTGTAATTTCCATGACGATCCGTTTGTTTATCTCTTTTGGAGTTGTATTTGTACTTGGCGTCTCATCGCCTTTGACTTTATGATGTATTTTGAAACAATTGGCATGATCTATTTAATTTGATGTTTTGTTTATCGGTTATATTGTTGTAATCTTGACTCTTGATATTATAACTGGAACATCTCGCGTTTCCGCTTCCAAGCGGGGTGTGACAGAGGGCATGCAGGAGGAGCTTGGTGAATTCATAAGAAACAATGTCTGGACAAAGGTCCCATGTCCACTACGTAAGACCATTATTGGCCTTAAATGGATCTTCAGAAACAAATTTGACCAAGATGGAGTGGTGATCAAGAACAAGGCCAGACTGGTGGCTCAGGGATACAAACAGGAAGAAGGAATTGACTATGATGAAACCTTTGCTCCAGTGGCAAGAATTGAAGCCATCAGACTGTTCCTAGCATATGCAGCCTTCAAGGACTTCTTGGTCTATCAGATGGATGTAAAGAGTGCCTTTTTAAATGGAGATTTGCAGGAGGAAGTATATGTGAAACAGCCTCCAGGTTTTGTTGACCCTAACTTCCCTGATCATGTTTATAAGTTAAATAAAGCATTATATGGTCTCAAACAAGCTCCTAGAGCTTGGTATGAAACTCTGTCTGAATTTCTTATCAAAAATGATTTTAAAAGGGGTTCAATTGATAAAACTTTGTTCATAAAAAGGGAAAATGGTCATGTCATTTTGGTTCAAATATATGTGGATGACATCATATTTGGCTCCACAAATACCAAACTCTGCACTTGGTTCTCAGAACTTATGTGTAGTGAATACAGAATGAGCATGATGGGGGAATTAAGTTTCTTTCTGGGTTTACAAGTGGAACAAAAGGAGGATGGAATTTTTATAAACCAAAGTAAATATGTTCATGACTTAATCAAGAAATTTGGTTTTGCAACAAGTTCTGAAATGAAAACACCCATGAGCACCTCTGACAAATTGCACAAAGACTCATCTGGCAAATCAGTCTGTCAAGCTACTTATAGAGGAATGATTGGTTCGTTACTCTATCTGACTGCTAGCAGACCTGACATCATGTTCTCTACATGTCTGTGTGCACGTTATCAAGCTGATCCTAAGGAATCTCATCTTAAAGCTGTTAAGAGGATTTTCAGATATCTTAAGGGTACACCAAACCTTGGTTTATGGTACCCTAAAGATTCTGGTTTTGAACTAATTGGGTACTCAGATGCAGATTATGCAGGTTGTAAGCTTGACAGAAAGAGCACTTCAGGAGGATGTCAGCTCCTAGGAGGCAAGCTGGTCAGTTGGTCTAGCAAGAAACAAAACTCAGTTGCCACTTCCACAGCTGAAGCTGAGTATGTGGCTGCAGGAAGTTGTTGTGCACAATTGCTTTGGATGCAACATCAATTGGCTGATCTTGACATCAATATTCAACACACACCCATCATGTGTGACAACAAGAGTGCTATACAAATCACTGAAAATCCAGTATTCCACTCCAGGACTAAACACATTGAAATCAGGCATCATTTCATTCGAGACTGTGTGGAGAAAGGGAAGGTCATACTGGAGTTTGTGGTCACCAATGATCAACTGGCAGACATATTCACTAAACCTCTGAGTGAGGAAAGGTTCTTCTATTTGTTAGGAGAACTTGGCATGTTAAATCCTTAGTCAGGTCAATTTCAAATTTCAAACTGACCACTATGTCAGTCTGACTATTTTCAGTCTGACTAAAAAGTCAGCTTCAGGACTCTACGTCTGACCACAGTCCTCAGACTCAATGTATTTTCGGAACATATTTTTTTTATATCTTATGTATCTCTTTATTTCATCATTAGATTTTTTTTAATTGGTCAAGTCTTGTCAACGGTCATTCATTGCAAGTTGTAAAATTCTAGGGGTCTAAATTGTACTTTTTCTAAATTAGTTTCAAATCTTCGCTATATTAGTTTAAAGCTAACCCG
>CAJVGC010000065.1:9365467-9385467 GCA_910822075.1 Senecio squalidus
CCTTGACTGTCCCCAGGGGCGAAGCCAGGATCAAACTGAAGGTAGGTCCAACGACCAAAGTACTGGGTCGAACTTTTCGACCTCGTCAACTAGGTCGAACGGTTTGGTTGGTCAAATGAATCGGGTCGAAGGTGAATGTAAATAAATGATGGATAAAAAAGATACATTTAACAGATTATAATAATAAATAAACCACAATGTGTTTTAAATCACATGATTTTCATGATCAAATAATAAGTTTTATGTAAATCGTATATTTTATATGTATAATTTGACTATAAACAAATATAACTATGAAAATAATTTAAATAATGTGTAATTATAAATCAAATTTGTGTTTATATTTAATAGGAAATAAAATTATTATGAAGTATTTGTTAAGAAGACAAAGTAAACAAAGTTTTGAAAGGTTAATAAATATATATAATATATTTATATTGTATTACTTTTACAAAATTTAGAATATTACTTTGCACTTGTACACCTTCAAAAAAAACAAACTAAATGTAAGATTTGAGAATTGAACACCCAACCTAAATCTCCATATATTCCTTATATAGAGCACCTTACCACTAGGCTAAAAGCATTATCTTGCATAGTTTTTGGAAATTATACTATTAGCTAGTTCCTTTTACAATATTTAGATAGGTCCTTCGAAAAAATTATATATCGCTTCTAAACGATTTTATAAATTAAGGTAGGTCCGAGGACCTGCCTGGCTCTAACATAAATTCGCCCCTGACTGTCCCAGTGCTTTTACAAGCTCTTATGGATGTGTCAACCCAGTTTGATGACAGACTGAGGGCAATGCAGACTGAGGTTCATGCTTTATAAACACAAAATGCGGAGGAGTTGAAGGAATTGAAGGAAATGGTGTCCAAACTGACATCTGAAGTCAGTCTGCTGAGAAAAGGCAAGGCGGTTGCAGAGGATTCACAGATTCAGGGGGAGAAAAAGTCTACTACAGTTATTGAATCTGAGATCCCCAAACAGACATTGAAAAGGAAAAGAGAAGAGGGGGAGAAAAGATACTACAAGACAACCAGGTTCAACACTAAAACTGGGCAGTCTGAAGTATTTTACGAAACTGACTGGAGTGATATTTCAAGTGATGAGTCTGAGAAGCTAGTCTACAAAGGGAAAGGCAAGGTTGGATATGTAAGTGACCAAGAACAGACTGAAGAAGGGGAAGGGAACAAAATGGAGACTCCAACTAAACCTGAGTCTGAAGTTCAAAAGAAAGTGTCTGAAACTGAAACAGAAAAAGAGACTGAAAACAAAAGAAAACAGATTGAAGCTGACAAATTGGCCAAACTTCAAAGATATGCTCAAAGTGCTGGAATGACTGTGGAGCAATACAGAGAGTATGTGAAGGGGCTATACAAAGAAAAATTTGACTTCAATCCACATGATCAGTCTGCAAAAGCAGCTGCAGAATTTGAAGATGAGATACAAGCTGAGGAGGAACTGGCGATAGAAGAAGAACAGATGAGGATGGAAGCTGATGCCCAAATGGCCAAACTTGTTCTCAGAGAGGAAGCTAGGGTTGATCACATTGAAACAAATTCGCCATGAGAAAGCTTAAGTACAAGATTACTTACTTAGACTGTAAAAGTCATGGTGGAACTGACCTGCTACTTACATGCTCACATAAAGGTGGATCTTTCAGAGTTGGATTAACAAGACTGCACACCATGGGATTAGAAGAATGGAAAGAAATAGCAAGTTTGAGCTACAACCTAACTGACAAAACTCAAGGCTTGGCTATAAGAAGAGAGGCTACCTTCAACATGAATGCAGCTCATATGCTGAATCTAGTGACAGATGAAGATTACAGAGCCTATTGCAACAAGCATAATGTGAAAGTCAAAACTAAATCATTGGGGTTGGAATCAAGCAGTATGCATCCTGTTCCTAAAGAAGTTGCATTTCAAGACAGAACTTACATTGAGACTGAGAAACATACATGGTTATGTTACACTGATTGTGGAGGAGAAGAAAGCTTTCAACCTAAGGACAGCCTTACCACAACCTCTATTCATCATTGCATAGCTCTGCTCAAGGAATGTGAGTCTCCTCAATGTCTTCCATTCAGAATGAGGCTGATTAGCTGGCTGTTCAATAATCTAAGGAGAATTGAAGAAATTGGAACATTGTCAGATAGGGTGGAGCTGGTAAAGAAGGAATATCAGTTGCACTTTCATAAAACTGATGCTGAAATGGAGACATTAATGGAGTGGAAGAAAGATAGGTTGAGGTGGATGAGGGAAAGAGATCAACCTCTGCCGTTTGATATTTCATTGAAAAGAAAGAAGAGGACTTTGAAGAAAAGGAAGTAATTGGTGCTTATTTTGTTCACAAACAATTTTTGATTGAAGATTTTTATGTTTGTGTTTATTTTGTTGCATCTTTTGTAAAAGACTTTGGTTAAAACAGATAGGGGGAGATTGTTGGAAAAAAACAATGATCTATCACAAGTTTAATAAATCTGTTAATCAAAGTCTGAGTCTGAGTGACATGAGTCTGAGTGACTCAGTCTGAGTGACATGAGTCTGAGTGACTCAGTCTGAATAACTCAGACTCATGAGAGAAGTCAGGCGTGATTTAAGGGAATCTAGTTAGTTGATATCTTTTATATGTTTAAAAGATCTTCTTAGATTGATCCTTATCAAACTCACTATAATTGTGTATAAATAGTGAGTTTGAGTTTTGTAATCGGGACAACTTTTACTGGAATATAACTGTGTGTTATTTTCATTGTTTCTATATTATAATTCCGCTATAATATATACTGAAACTGAGTAATAAATCGATATATAACAATTAACGTCTAAATACTTATTTGTTATTGATTTGCCATTGTTTGGGATCTTAGTGAGACCTAACAGATGATTTGTAGGAAAGAGAGTGTGATTTTAGGAAAGAGGGTGTGATGATGTGGAGTGATAGAAAATGGGTAGAGTGGTGAGGGTGTGATGATGTGGAGTGATAGAAAGTTGTATTTTTTTTATTTTTTTTATATAAATAAAATTTAAAAAGTTGTATTTTTATTAAAAATAAAAACAAAACATACTACATTTTATTTAAAAAAAACATACTACAATTTATTAAAATAAAAAAACATACTACAATAAAAAAAAATACTACATATCTGAAAAATATTTTTCGATAAGCCTTTTCTTTTCGGCCTCCGCTATTCTTCGATAAGGCTCCTCCAGATGACTAATGTCCTTCATAATCGTCTTTAATGCTTTTGATCGTAATTTTTCTTGAGCAGTTACGGTCAACGTCATCGTTTTCGGAATCGACCAATTGGCGGTTACGGTCAACGTCAAATGGAGGCACTTGTGGAAAATCGCTCAAGTTAAGCAATTGTTGGAACGACCCTCCTTGGTATAACGGGTCTTGTTGAGGTCTTTGTGGTGGTGAAGTTTGTTGGTAAAATTGTGGATATTGGTTAGGGTTTGGATATTGGTTAAGGTTTTGAAATTGGTTTGGGTTTTGATATTGGTTGGGGTTTTGAAATTGGTTTGGAAATTGGTTAGGGTTGAACCATGGGTTTGTGTTTTGATTGTTGAACCAAGGGTTGGGGTTGTTTTGATTGTTGTTGGGATCCATTTGATGTAGAATTTGTATAAAATTGTGAGAGAAAGTTATATATTTTGAGAGAAAGTTGGATGGTTTGTGGTTGTTTTTATAAAAATTGTTTAGGTTTTATAGAGGATGATTGGGGTTTTGGTTTGTTTTGCCCGTTGCAATTGTTCAAACGGTTCATTTTTTGACCGTTGCATCATCACCTCTCCTCTCACCACGGCGTTTTTCTGCTCACGTCGTGGCCCAAAAACAGGCAATAACGCCCCCACCGGAGTGGAGGTGGGGCGTTATTGGGCGTTATTCGTCGACGTGGAGGCGTGGTGGAGGCTGATAACGCCCCACACCGCGTAGTCTAAGTAAGATCAGAATTCATAAACATGTAGATAATGTTCATTTAATTTAAAAAACCGAGCAGCAGTTTAATTTCTTTTTAAACTATTTGCCCCACTCCTTAACCTCCTTAACCCATGATTATTAAGCACGATCTTTTTTTCCCATCTATAAAAATATTGCAGATTTTATATTAACTAGAGGATTTCCCGTGCGTTGCACGGGTTCGTTGTTATATGTATACAAATACGAGTTAGATGTTTTGCTTTGCTGATTTCATTTTCTGTAGAGCAAAAAGTTGTTTACGCTGTTGTGTTGTTCCTTCTTGTGTGTTGATTTCATGTTTTCACCATCGTCTTCTCTCTTTAGTTCGGTGATGGAGGTCTTTGGTTTGGTGCTCACCGGTCTTTGTCAGATGTTATGCCCTCAGAAAAAAAAGAAAAACAGAATTCAGACAGTTTTTTACGATATTAAATATTAACAATGTTACAAATCATACCACTTGATAGGCTTAACAGCGGCACCACCACCAGTAGATATAACATTTCGATCCATAGATGACAACTTTCGTAACACCTCGGTCTTAAAGAAAGTTATTGTCATATGTAAGGGAAAAACAGGTTTTAAGTGATGTAAGAATCGTATCATAATTACAATAAGACTAACCTCGTGTTCCCGAAGGAAGCTCTCACCGTGCAATGTGAATATGTCAGCAATTGTAGCCCCTCCCACAGTCTCCTCTATTAACTTGTCACTACACACAAAAAATAAACACGACTTGACTGACCGTCTTTTTCTTAGTAATGACTACTACACGTTAATCATGATTACAAAATAATATTAATAAAAATGATTTAGAAGATCGCGCAGGCATTCTAATTTTTTTTAATATTTGGCCCATTGTTGTTTTTCCAGAGCCCATCATACCTGCATTTGTAGCAAGTTATGAAAAAATGTACATTTTTTATTTAATTTTTTACATATAGATTTGAGACAATTAGTTTTTGATGAAACTAACCAACAATATATATACACCTTCCATCTAGATATGGTTTAATCTCCTCTGCCTTGTTCTGCAGTTTAGACAACCCCGATAAGCATTTGAGTTGATTTTATCGTAAATATGTGATAGCCCGTAAACTAAACGGTACAAACATCAAATCAATACCTTTAATATCAGATCTTCCTTAGTAGTATAAGATCCGAGCGATGAATAAGCTAAGTAAAGCTGTGCTTGCGCTTACAGTGACGGCTCCAGTACCTGCCCATCTCAGGCTTCGAGGAACGTTGATTCTGGGACCTGTGGCACAAATGATGTGTTTTACTTATATATCATGAATAGACAAATACATCATAATTTAGTCATGTAAAGAATAGGCAACTATTTTAAGTTAGCCACATACTTTTCATCCACAATATTCTCCTTACTTCGTCATTAGTCTAAAGTATGTTGAGACATTTGAGTAACATTCAGAAACAGATATCCCATGCTAGACAAATTAAGATACAATTTTCGCAAATGCACATTATCAACATCACAAGTTATCGATAGTATTAACATTGGTCTAAAACTCCGAATATACTAATTATATATTAGGCATTTTAGTAATATTCAATTACGTCCAGAATCCATCAAACTACCTTTATGCTCCACCTTCATTACATGCTTTAGCCATCGATCGTTTATTACTATAATTATATAGCCATTCAGGTTTTTTAGCAGTCTTTTGACTCAGTGTCATTTGTAGATGATAAAAAAGACCCCAAAAAATGGATTGGATAATATAATTATTCGACTTCTGAGCTTAGCATAAGAAACCCAACATCTTTCACTTGTAGGAGCTCGTCCACGTGACTGGACATTACTGCGAACAGCTTTTGGGATATCATACCCAACCCGCCTCGCTGTTTCGACCCATACTAAAAATGACTCATTTCAACCCGACTGATTTGATCTGTTACCGACTGGACTCACCAATCTTGCCACCTCTATTATTCACTGTCTCATTAATAGCTACGAGTATAGGATTGGGCCTCGCTAGATAGAAATTTAAGATACATGTTCTAAACAAATAACCTAATATCATCTTACTCGTTCTTGAGCTGTTGCATTGAACTTCTAAAGTAAGAAGGCTTTGGGATCCATTTGACCAGGACGCTTTCCTATACCGATTCTCAACCGTGCAAACTCCCGATTACCACGGAAATGATAGATCACACTCTTCAGTCTGATACACAGAAATTGTAACATGGTGAGCTATATTACGTCTAATCACAAACAAAATTCGAGCAAGATATTATCTCCTAAGACCGACCCAGCAGTGATTGATGACAGATGGTACGAACAGATATAGCCATTGGAACCTCAAACATAAATTTCTTTTTTGCTATAAAATCGTTTCATATTGATTGAAAACAAATCCACAACTGTGTCTAGTATTTGATGATGCCGTAAGGGTTAATGTTACTCTTACCCATTATGGCTCCCATGGCACCCCTGGGTTGAAGCTGAAGAACTCCACATGGTAGATCCATATCATCGTGAAACTACAGCCACAATAAACAAACGCGTTAAGGCAATACTTGAACATAGTAGCGCGAATTTCGGCCCATTTACTTATGAATGGGTTGATTCAGGTTATTGACCCATTACACAAACTGACCCACCCACTCATATGCCACCTCCAACGGAAAGTAAAGAGGAAAACAGTTGTAAGAAAAATGATGTTCAAGTTATAATAGAGATCATACCACTACCACTCGAGTCAGAGGAAGTTTATAATAGGCAGCAAGTGGACCGCTCTGCAGTAAACAAAATACACCAAAGTTAAGCAATACGAAGTTTTTCTTAACCAAACTCGTCTGCTACATTAATAAGCTCGATATGTAAAAGTTAATAGTACAAGAACTCACTGATTCACCACTCAAATTCATATAGGTCTGCGGTTTTGCCAGTAAAACCGGAACACCATTTACAACACCTGGTACGTCAAACTTCATATAGGTCCACTTTTATAGGATAAACAATTACAAATAGTTCCAATTTGACTTTCGTAGTAAAAAAAACTTATGCTAGAATATTAAAATCAGTAGCGCGTGTCATTTGATATATAAGTTTATAGTATGAAACTTACAAGATCAGAGGAGGACTGGATTTGCAACCACCTAAGCGAATTGGCGAGACTAAGCTGTTGAATCTGTTAAACAAACGCAATCAAAAAATAATTAGATCAACATTCATCATACATTAAAACCTAATAAAACGCGTAAAATGATAATTCACCAAGCAAATTCTCAGTTCATAATTATACTTTATTTTTACATAAAACGGATGAAAATAAACAATTACAATAACTTGATATTTAATCAGTAACAATCGTATAAAAAATAACTAACAGCGCGATTTCGGAACTTAGAGAGAAGCGAAACACCTCTATATAACACCATTGTTAATTCACTGCACAAATGATAATAATAAGCAAAAATATATGAATAAAATACAGATCTAATTACATTAGAATTGAATTATACGCAGGATGATTTTACCTTCGATTTAAGATTCGAAATAAGAAATTATTATGATTATGAGACGAAAGAATAACGGTGAACAAAAGCTGACTGGAAGACACGTACACAAATTAGAAGACACGTGTTAAAGACACGAACAATCAATTCTGAAAGAAAAGCAGATGAAGACCGGGTAAAAAAGAGCTTTGTTGGACTGGATCGGATTGTTTGCTGGATTGGGAGCCCAAAGCCCAACCGAATAAGAAAATACTATCCGGCACGAACTCATAGGCACCTTAATAAGAGTATAATATAAAGTATAATTCTATACTGATACTAAAAATATGGTAGTAAAAATAACTTCCTTTGATTCACTTAATTCTGATTACCATCGGCAATGGAATGTACAAGCTCGGATTCTTAGTATATGGAGGCTTCCGGACCGAAACAATCCAAGAGAAATTACTTCAGTTGAGATGATTGTAATGGACAAAAAGGTATTTTATTTAATCTTATAAATCTTAACTTAAATGAATTACCAAGATTAATTTTTTATATTTATGAACATTTGTTTTTTGTCGGTCCAAAAAAATGCGTGCTATGATAAGAAGAAATTTTATACCTAGGAGGGAAGCAAATAACCTTAAGGATGGTCATGTTGTTCTCATTTTCAGACTTGATGTAATTAACGCGTCGATTTCTCATGATAAATCATCATTTGCATTTAACGTTTTATCGTTATACTCGTCTATTCAAATGTGATGAATGGGTTGTTGTGCATTACTATAATTTGAGACCTACAATTCAATAAGCCAATACCTCATTGGTGATATTCAAAACCACATAAAAATTGACTCTTTCAATCGATAATCAAATAAAATTAAAGTGGAGTAGAACATGGAAAATAGAAATTGAAATTATGAATACAAAAGAAAAATATGATTGATCTTAATTAGTAGAATGCATACCTTTTTATGAAAATTGAAATCGAATTAGAGCGGAACAAACTATCTAAATGAAGAAGTCGATATTGAAAAGTGTTTGATTTGTCGATATTGAAAAGTGTTTGATTTGTCGAAATTAAAAATTAAAATTGAAAATGCCAACATACCGAATTACTCGCGATCGTGGGCAATGCAATTAAAATTGAGAATTTGAATTCAAACGGAATTTGATGGATTGCGGGGAATTAAAATGAAAATCAAAATTTTGAGAGAAGGACAACTAGGATTTTACTAATGTGTCAAACAAAATGAGTATCGAGTGCAAAAACCCTCTTTTATAAGTATGAATAAATTATAAATATTTAATATAATTTTATTAATTTTAATTTTAACTAATATATAATTTTTTTTGTTTATTTAAGGATGTGACTTATCTTCATTCATCAAATGGAATTACATTTTCAAACATGTTTGGGTCAAAACGTTGTTACGAAAGCTCTTATGTTATGAGATGTATAGCAGCGACATAAATATTTATATTTTTTTTGCGTAACAACGAAAAGTTGAATGAGAAGTGTTGTTAGTGGAGAAGCATTTGGTTTATGAGAAGTTAAGTTGTTGAAGAAGGAAACACCTTTAAGTGAGAAGAAAGTGGAAAAACTTTTCTCTTTAGTTATGTTTAATTTTATTTATCGTTATTTCTGGTTTTTGGTTATTATTAGTCTATTACTTTTATTGTAATTTCAAATGTCATCGCCAATTATGTTTAATGACATTTATGTCTTGAATTATATGTTTCCAACTTTTGTTAGGTTTTATAATAAATCAAAACTTTTTTTTTTTTTCAAATTGATGATGATTTCAATAGAGATTATTAATGAAATCATAAATATTTTGGTAAATTGATTACAACCTGATTAGTTATAAATTTACTAACATTGTCCGTGTAATACGCAGACTAATAATCTAATATAATAACATATACTTATAAAATATAATTGTTTGAGCAACGATTGACGTGCTCACAGGACTGGGTGTGATGGCTAACCAATATCGTCTCCTGCTAGGGCAGTGCAAACCTACTAAGCTCTTAGCGAGCCTAAGGTGACGTATTGATTAGAGGGAGTGACGTAAGAGAGTGGGAAAATCTCTTGAACGTAGGTGATAAATGTGAGAATGATGATGCCGAAATCTGACAAATGGTCAGATATTTATAGGCATTCGTTTGTGGGCCGTGGGCCGTCATCGTAGTTTTAGGGCCGTCATTTCATAGTCCAAATATGGAAACTGACGTAAAACTAATGACCTATGACACCTTGGCTTCACCTTAAGGGACTGACAGCTTGGCTTCACCTTAAGGGACTGACATCTTGGCTTCACCTTAAGGGACTGACGGCTTCACCTTAAGGGACTGACATCTTGGCTTCACCTTAAGGGACTGACATCTTGGCTTCACCTTAAGGGACTGACAGCTTGGCTTCACCTTAAGGGAGTGACAGCTTGGCTTCACCTTAAGGGAGTGACAGCTTGGCTTCACCTTAAGGTACTGACAGCTTGACTTCACCTTAAGGGACTGACAGCTTGGCTTCACCTTAAGGGACTGACGGCTTGGCTTCACCTTAAGGTACTGACAGCTTGACTTCACCTTAAGGGACTGACAGCTTGGCTTCACCTTAAGGGACTGACAGCTTGGCTTTCACCTTAAGGGACTGACAGCTTGACTTCACCTTAAGGGACTGACATCTTGGCTTCACCTTAAGGGACTGACAGCTTGGCTTCACCTTAAGGGACTGACAGCTTGGCTTCACCTTAAGGGACTGACATCTTGGCTTCACCTTAAGGGACTGACATCTTGGCTTCACCTTAAGGGACTGACAGCTTGGCTTCACCTTAAGGGACTGACAGCTTGGCTTCACCTTAAGGGACTGACAGCTTGGCTTCACCTTAAGGGACTGACAGCTTGGCTGGGACGAGCTATATACCTCAATAATAATATAAAATATTTAATTTAAATAAGTAATATAATAATAAAATAATATATATCTTTAATATATAATAAAAGTAGCCTTAAATGTCATATGACAAAGTAAGGTCATTTGGATAAGTTAGATTATTTGATTTCAACCGTTAGATGAGATTGATGATGTCATCGTATATTTGTTTTTCATTTTACACCCTTTTACAATACATAATTGCATTTTCTCTTCAGTTTCATCACCATTACAATAAAAAACATTTTTCTCTTATTGAAGTATGATTTACCTTATCTTTAATCTTTAATCTTTAATATATAATAAAAAAAAGAGGCCTTAAATGCCATATGACGAAGTAAGGTCCATTGGATATGTTCACTTCTTTGATGTCAACGTTAGATCGGATTGATGATGTCGTCAAGGTTATTTTTATTTTACACCCTCTTACAATACATAATTTCGTTATCTCTTTTCACTTCATCTCCGCTAAAATAAAAAAACATATTTCTAATATATTTATAGAATCGTTAAATTTGAACTGTAATTTACTTTATTATTATTCTAAAATCTCCTAATACAAAACATCAAAACATGAATTGTATATGTTATTATAACTATAAACATCAGCATAACATTATTTTCTCATAATAGCTTAAATTTACATAAACATAAAATTATGATTCAATTTTTATTTTTTTCGCGTTATCACGGGACAATAATCTAGTTATTATTATTATAAAATCTCTTAATACAATATATTCAAATATATGTATAAACATATATATATATATATATATATATATATATATATATATATATATATATATATATATATATATATATATATATATATATATATATATATATATAGAGGTGGGTTCATTTAGGAACCATCAATTATTTAGGAACCATTAGGAACCATTTTTAGGCAAGGTGGCAATTTTGTAATTAAGTCAAATCCCCAAATTGGAAATCAATTAAAACCCACTTTAAAATACTAATTAACTTTAAATTAACATATCTAGAGTATAACTAGGTTTTAGGAAAAACTAAATACACCATTAAAACAAGCATTTAATTATCTTTCCAACGAGCACCCACTTGATATACTTTTGACGACTTTTTTTTTTTTTTTTTTTTTTTAGTGAGTTTCGGTATATACACTAGTGTATATACTAAATATTCACCAGTGTATATACTAATTCACCAAAAACACATCTAAACCATATACACTATACACTAGTGTATACACTATATTCACTAATGTATACGAATCTTTATATTAATTTCCTTTTAATTGTGAATACGCAATATACAAAAGTGAATATACAATATATATATACACAAGTGAATATACAATATACACCAGTGAATACGCAATATACACAAGTGAATATACAATATACACCAGTGAATACCATGTATTCAATAGAGAATACATCTTATACATTAGTGAATATAGTGTATACACTAGTGTATATTGTATAAATACACTAGTGTATAACTATACATTAGTGAATATAGTGTATACACTAGTGTATAAATACACTACTGTAGTGTATAACTATACATTAGTGAATATAGTGTATACACTAGTGTATAGTATATATGGTTCAGATGTGTTTTTTGTGAATTAGTATATACACTGGTGAATATTTAGTATATACACTAGTGTATATACCGAAACTCACTCTAAAAAAAAAAAAAAAAAAAGTCGTCAAAAGTATATCAAGTGGGTGCTCGTTGGAAAGATAATTAAATGCTTGTTCTAATGGTGTATTTAGTTTTTCCTAAAACCTAGTTATACTCTAGATATGTTAATTTAAAGTTAATTAGGATTTTAAAGTGGTTTTAATTGATTTCCAATTTGGCTCTCAATTTTGACTTAATTACAAAATTGCCACCTTGAGTTTAATTACAAAATTGCCACCTTGCCTAAAAATGGTTCCTAAAGGTTCCTAAATAATTACATGGTTCTTAAATGAAACCAACTCTATATATATATATATATATATATATATATATATATATATATATATATATATATATATATATATATATAGGGAGTGGTTCCTACGAGAACTCAAAATTCTGCGAGAACTGCGAGAACTCATTCTGGACCACTAATTTATTCTTTTAATATTAATTATTTATTTTAATTCAAAAGGGTAAAATAGTAAATTTTTAATTTCTTTATTTTGATATTTTTTTTTCTCTCTCATTTTTATGTTTTGTTCAAGATTTCTTCCAACAAACTTTTAATTATTTACTAGTAAATTTTGTTCAATATCACAATTGTTTATTGGAGACATAAATAATGAGTTCGTTGATTAGTTGTATTTTGTGTTCTAATATATGACATATCTATGAACAATAGTTTCTCTTTTGTTAATAAAGCTCCATAATATAATTTGTTCACTTGCGATCATATATTTTTCTTTATACACATCATGACAAATAGAATAAAATACAAAATTATATGCCACAATGTGAACAACTTGCACCAAAAAATCTACATTTAGTCAAGAAACCCTTATTTTGTTTTCTGATATTAATTTATTTTTGTCATGTTCATATGATCACACACATATGTTTACAAATGAACAAAGTTTGATATCATATGCACATAATGATGATGTTTAAACTGTAATAATACATAGACGAATCCAAATTAACATGAATGACTAAGGATTAATCAAAAAGGCAATAAACTTCGGATGTTCACATTATACCAGGCAATGTTCATTATCTTCATTGATACTCGTTAATGACTTGAAATTCTTGCACCAACATATCTTTATCATATTTGTACACTAGTCTTCATAATATTGTTTCCATATCTTCATTCAAAAATTCAAAACTTGAACCCAATAAACACAAAAATTATTTGAACAATCATCATTTATAGGACGTGTTCACATTTAAACATGTATGTGTTCTTTAATGAACAATTTTTAGAAACCGGAGCTGCTACATCAGGCGCAATATGCGACCGATTACAATTCCGCCAATGCTTTCCTTCAATCCTTCTTTTCGATAAACTCCAAATCCTATCTCTCATTTCCCTCACAATATGTTTAAATGACATTTTATTATCTTAATTATCAATCTAAATAAAACAAAAAATCTAATATTAGTATGACTTCAAGTTAGATAAAAACCCTAAAAATAATATACATACATACATATAGATAAAATATATAGATATAGATATACATATAGATCTGAGGTCATATGAGTTTAATTACAAAATAAAAAATCTGACTTTGAATCTAATAAAGCGTGAACACATAAAAATTGCCAAATTTGACTATAAAAATATTTAAAAATTAATCAAATTAATTTGTCTTGTTAATTAAAAACTGAAAAATAAAAAAATTATACCTGGGATGAAATTATGGTTAAGAGGATCTGCCGGAGTAGATTCCGGCACCGGAATCTCCGTCATCATCTACATCCGTCGCCGGTTCCGATGAATCTCCGTCATGTTTGTCATCGGGTTTTTCCTCCACCTCCAACAGAAACAAAAAGGCCGTCAATAAACACCAATTGATCTCGAAACAAGCTTCCTTATAAAATATCACAGCCTAAGCTATTAAGAGTTAAGACCCAAAAATACAAACTTGTAGGACTCGAATAGTCGGATAACATGTCATACGCCTCATAATAAAATGAAAAACAAATCCCAGAATAAGCATCCTATGTAGCTGTTATTAGGTGCATTGTAACCCATGCAAACTAATTATCAGCAAATGTATTTGAAGCCAATTAAAGATATACAACAAAATATGTATATATAGATATAGTTAGGAGTTTTGGTTCTGGATTGATTTGGGGGTGAGAAGATGGTTAGCTGTTGTTGGAAAAAAAAGGGAGACGGTTTAGGGTTATAGGGGAGAGAGAGTAAATTTAGGAATTATGCGAAATATCATTACTACCCTTTTAAATAAAATAAAATGATACCTATTCTTCTAATTATTTACGAAACTGCCATCATGAATTTTAGCCATTGATCAAATAATCAAAGGTCGAGATTGAGTTCTCGCAAAATTTTGAGTTCTCGCAGGAACCATTCACTATATATATATATATATATATATATATATATATATATATATATATATATATATATATATATATATATATATATATATATATATATATATATAGATTGGGGTTCAAATGGGATCACTAATTTTCTAGAGATCTAGGGATCCACTTTTTAACCATCCATTTTTTCTTATATCTTTTTTTTTTTTTTTTTTTTTTTTTTTTTTTTTTTTTTTTTTTTTTTTTTTTTTTTTTTTTTTTTTCTTTCGAAAATCACATTTGATTTTCAATCTTACTTTTAAAAATCACATGTGATTTTCAATCTACAAATTTTTTATGGGTAAAATCACATGTGATTTTTAACCTACAAACTATTTTGCTTATAAAATCACATGTGATTTTCGAGAAACAAATATTTCAAGTGTGACTATAAAATTTATAAATTTTGGTTTTGAAAATCACATGTGATTTTCCAAAAAAAAAAAATTCACGTGTAATTTTAAAATTTATAAATTTTGGTTTTTAAAAATCATATGTAATTTCAATTTTTTACAAAAAAATCACATGTGATTTTGAAAAAAAAAAGTTAAGTAAAACATAGCAAAAAAAAAAAGTATTAAGGGGAAAATGTGTGACTGAAAAGTGGATCCCTGGATCCCTAACAAATTGAGGATCTTATTTGAACCTCACCCTATATATATATAAAAAAGAGGTTTATTGGCGGACCCTCTCAAGCCCGTGTCACTTTTGTGACCGACCGACCCAGCCTGCACGAAGTCTTGGTCCCGTTAAAACACCCCTGCTGAAAGAGCCACAAGCATTGGTAGAAAATCTTCTTGGGAGGTCACCCACCCCAGTACTAAGTTTCGAACTCGTGACCTCCCACACAAAGGTGACAGGTGATAACCACTTGGGCAAGCCCTAGTGGTCTATATATATATATATATATATATATATATATATATATATATATATATATATATATATATATATAGAAAAGATCAATTAAGACCTATAATTTTATTGAGACCAGAAGACCACATCTTGGCCTTTCATCCATATATATATATATATATATATATATATATATATATATATATATATATATAGAAAAGATCAATTAAGACCTATAATTTTATTGAGACCAAAAGACCTCATCTTGGCCTTTCATCCATTTTAATCTAATGGCTAAGATTAAAACCAAAACTCATTTTTCTTTTATTTTTTTAAATTAAATTATCTCACAAACCGTTAATCGTTAGACGAAACAAAATATACCGTTGCGATCGTCTCGCTTTTATCTTTAATTAGAGCAGTGGTGTTATATACTTTCGACGACTTTTTTTTTTTTGATGGGTATTGAAATTATAACGATAATATCATATATGATATTTACATCATTACGTAAAATTGTATAAAAGAGAATTACTATAAAATGTATAAACTACCTAAATTTAGAAAAAAAATCGAATTTTAACTAGTTTTATTTTTTCTCGTTTTTTGACATAAAATGTGATGTACTAAAATCACATATGATACTACTATATCATATGTGATATTACTGTAAATCATATATGATATGAATATATATCATATGTGATATATATTAAAATCGCATATGATAATATTATATCATATGTGATATTAGTGTAAATCATATATGATATTAATATAAATCATATGTGATATATACTAAAATCATATATGATAATACAATATCATATATGATATTATTGTAAATCATATATGATATAAGTATAAATCATATATGATATTATGTATGTAAAAATTTTAAAACTTAAAAGACAATAACACACATTATTTTAACTCTAAATATGAATTTTAATACACAACAATGTTATACAATGTATAACCTATATAGACCCAGAAAAAAGTTCGAATTTTGACGACTTTTATTTTTTCGTTTATGGCCAAATGTTGAAATTCGTAAGACAATATCACATATGATTTGAACACTAAATACGAGTTTCGAAACATAGATTTGTTATATTAATACATTCAACTTAAATCAAAAAGAAAAACAAAAAAATAATATGTTAAACTACTGATATCACATATGATAAAACAGTGATTTGTAATATAAAATTTCAAAACTCGTAAAAAAACCCGAAAATAAATTTTGTCTAAAGTATATCGAGTGGTGCTCTATAGAAAGAGGAGAAAATGCTCGTTTTAATGGTACAATTTATTCGTTTAATACATTTACCGTTTATGAGATAATTAATTTTTAAACAAAAAAAAAGTTATGATGGGTTTTTGAAATGAAGAGTTGTGATTGGTCCATCTGGTCTCAAATTTTTTAATAGTCTTTCTTGATCTCAACCCATATATATATATATATATATATATATATATATATATATATATATATATATATATATATATATATATATATATATAGGGGTGAGTTATTGTAAAAAAGGTTTTAAAATAAAAAGGATAAGGAGGATTGTGGACCACTCATTTAGTCAACAAAAAAGGGATTTGAAAAAGTCAACGCGGTGGCATTTTTGTAATTACTTCGAACTTTCATGCCCTTTTGGTAATTTGCGAAAATCTGGCTTTTTTTTTTTTTTTTTTCATTTTCCCAGATTACTAATTTTTTCAATCTCTGTGCATACCTTTTATCGATAACGTGTGCATCGGTTTTATGTGCATCAAAAATTTCTATATAAAAATACGAACATTGTGTATCGGTTTTTATAAAATAACTTGTGCATTAATTTTATGTAAGTTTTTTATACAAAAAATTACAAAACATTGTGCGTAAATATTAAATATATATGTGCATAATTACAAAAAGATTGTGCATAAGTTTACAAAACATTGTGCATAACTTAAAAAAAAACCCTAATCCGCCATCATCTTTAGCCGTCGCCATCATCTTCAGCCGTCGTCACTCCGGCACTCCGTCGAGCAGATCCGCCGGAAAACTGAAGCTCGCGAATCTGAAATCGCCGGTATCACAAAATCTCACTACAATATCATGATTAAGTTAGGTCCTACCTCGATCTCATAATCTCCATTTTTATTAAAAGAAAAAATAAAACAAAACCTGTAAATATCAAAATAATAATAAAATAAAAAATTAATGTTTTCCCAATCATATCCCCACCTGAAATCCGCCATCATTGTCGATGATTTCTCGCCGGAGAAGACAACTCTGTGTTGTCGATGATCGCCGGAGAAGAGAGTCGGAGTTTTCGATGGTGACGGAGAAGATAACACGCCGAGCAGCGCCGCCGTCAGCAACCACCGTCAGCAGAAGCAGCGCCACCGTCAGCCTTCCGCCGCCGTCGGATTCATCTGCCTCGCCGCCGTTACGGTTAGGTTATTGATATCGTCTGCAAGGTGAGTTACGGTTAGGTAATCGTTGAAGGTGGAGAACTCCGGGAATTTGGCGAGGAGTGTGGTGATGTTGTGGCCGAAATCTCGCGGTGAAGAAGAGAGAGAGGGGTTTTTTTTTGCTGCGTGTTGAAATGGAGAGATAGGTTTTTTTGGGTCAAGCAAGTAGGTCATCAGCTGCGAAATGACCATTTTGCCCTTCACGGGGTTTTTTTTGGGGTTTTAAATTTTGGGACACGTGTCAGCCCCACAACCCTCCCTATTCTTTTTATTTTAAATCTCTTTTTATTATATCCTAATTCTATATATATATATAGGGTGAGGTTCAATAGGGATCCCTTTTTTTCTAGAGATCCAGGGATCACCTTTAGAGCCACACAATTTCATTAATAGATCAAACCCACGGAGGGGTATTTTAGTCATATTGAAAAAATATTTAAAAAGGTTACGCGCCCCTAAAAATTGTACCAGTCCCTTTATTCTTTTCTTTACTTTCACTGTTTTTGTCTTTTTGTTTCACCCTAAACCACCGGTCAATTTCTGACATCATCACCACCGCCGGAAAATCCATCCCCAACGCCACCACCATCATCATCACCATCCACTTACTCCGCCATACCCACCTTACCCCGCCGACAACATTCGTCCCCACTTCTAGTCTCTGAAAACCCCCAATTAGTCAATTCCACATTTCAGACAAACCCTAAAAATTCCAGTCGAATCAAACCTCGTCATCTCTTTCGATCCGATCAACAAATCATGTCTTCAACCTTCTCCGGCGATGAAACGGCTCCGTTCTTCGGCTTTCTCGGTGCTGCTGCCGCCCTAGTCTTCGGAGGAGAGTGAGAGGAATTGAATCGATGGCGAGACGATAAGCTCTGTTTCTAGGGGTGTCATTAAGCATATCTAGGTAGGAAGTAGTTGCAAGCATTGGTTTTTGTGAGGATTCAACTTGTTCTTCTTCTTCTTGAATGACTAGCCACTCAGAGTTACCGGTTAGTGGGTCGACTTTCAGCTGGAACATAACACCACCACCACTCATTCTTCCACCGGCGGAAAAGATGCGAGGTAACAGAGTTTGGAGTTGACAAAGACCAAGCATTAAATCTTTAATTCCACCGGCGTCGAATATTAAAAGGTATAAAATCTTATATCATCACTTTTGTGTAGAGAAAAAACCTTTATTTAAGTATTGTCTTAGTCAATTTTAATTGTTAAAGTTTAGAAAAAACCTTTATTTAATTATTGTCTTAGTCAATTTTAATTGTTAAAATAAACTTAATTTATTTAAACAATACCATATTTTTTTTTGTTCATTTTCATTTGGATCCAAATTAATCGATTGTTTGTTTCGATAGTACCTTGATGTAAATTGTCACAAAATCTATAGTAATCACCTGTGATTGTATTAATTTAGTGCCTTAAATGTCATAAAAAATGTTTAGTAATCACTTGTGATTCTAAAGTTTTTACATTAAGAACTGTTTATAATTTAGTGGCTTAGTACCTTGATGTAAAATGTCACCAAAATGTTTAGTAATCACCTAGTAATCACCTGTGATTTTATTAATAATGTGCCTTAGTATGTTGATGTAAAATGTCACAAAAATGTTTAGTAATCACCTGTGATTTTATTAATAATGTGCCTTAGTATGTTGATGTAAAATGTCACAAAAAAGTTTAGTAATCACCTGTGATTTTATTAATAATGTTCCTTAGTATGTTGATGTAAAATGTCCCAAAATGTTTAGTAATCACCTAGTAATCACCTGTGATTTTATTAATAATGTGCCTTAGTATGTTGATGTAAAATGTCACAAAAATGTTTAGTAATCACCTGTGATTTTTTTAATAATGTGCCTTAGTATGTTGATGTAAAATGTCACAAAAATGTTTAGTAATCACCTGTGATTTTATAAATAATGTGCCTTAGTATGTTGATGTAAAATGTCACAAAAATGTTTAGTAATCACCTGTGATTTTATTAATAATGTGCCTTAGATTGTAATATTAACAATCAATTGAAGGTTTGACACAAATATTTTGAATTTAATATGTTACTTTACTAGTTGAATTTTATTTGAAATGAGTAGACAAATATTTTGTTTGAGAATACTTTCGGTTTGGTGTATTTTCTTTGAACAATAACTATGTCACATGTGATTTTATTAAATTAAGTCACTAAATATCTTAAATGTAATTTTGTAGTCAACAAATTGTAAAGGAAAATCACCTG
>CAJVGC010000065.1:9386796-9409754 GCA_910822075.1 Senecio squalidus
TGTGATATCAGTTCGAAACGTTAGTTACTTCTTTGTCTCGTTCGCTCTATTTTGGATCGTAACTTTTGAGTCTATACTTTGTCGGAACTAGTGTCGAAATAACTTCCGGAATCAAAATTATAAGTCCTAATACCAAGAAAACACCTATTGAACTTTCCTAAGTTCATAACTTATCATAACCAACAACTTATAGTTAACAAAAAGGTCCAACGAAGCAATAACGCAAAACGAAAATTTCAAATGACCAAAAATGGCCCGGTGCGCCGCACCCAGTGAAGTGGTGCGCAGCACCTCGCGCCAGCAAATTTGGTCCCTTTCTCGTTTTACACTCCCACCACCCAAATTGGCCAATGAGAAACGTTCCTTTACTGCTATTACCTGTCCCAAGGCCAGAATTACCAGTCCCTAGACCCCATTTACACTCCTTTTCATTTTCTTATTCATTTTACCAAAAACACAAAACACACACACATACATTTTTCTCTCTATTTCTCTCAAGAACACTCCATCTCCAGAAGCTTTCCAGCCATTAAAACCCATATTTAAACCATACAAATCGTTCCAAACATCAAGCAAAGCCAAGGTGTCGTTTTTATCAAAAAGGACCACGGTTGTAAAGATTTTTGGGGTTCAATCCGACCAAAAACTCATCTTCCAAGCTTTCCCTCCGGTAGATTTCTTTATTTTTACTATTCTTACATAAATATTCAATTGCATGTAAGATCTAACGGTTTGAAAATGGTATTTTTACATAAATCTATGACTTTTTACGGTCAAAAACGTTTTTAACATAAATAATCTAGATCCACGGTTTTGTAACCAAATACTCTTTAGAAACTGTTAAAAGATGTTTTAATAAGTTTTAACCGGTTGCATGTCGAAATCTATGGGTGAAAATACGTTTTTAACAAAAGAAATCACAAAAACGGGAAAACAGCAAGGAGGTGCGCAGCACCCCCTGACAGGTGCTGCGCACCGGGCTGCTGTCTTCCCGAAAACTCGTCGTTTTGCTCGTTTTTAGAATATATTACCTTCTGGACTTTTTACTGAAATCATGTGGGGACTGAGATGAATGAAATCTATAATAAAGATGACTTGTGTTGGACTATTTGGACTTTAATATGCTATAAGATATGTATTATCGTATTTTAGGTGATTTGTGAGCGGAATTGATTTGCAATTTTTGGATATGAAATTTGGGCGCGGAAGCGCTGCCCAAATTTCATCAGAAATTGTAAATCACTTCAGCAAGCAAAAACACTTAAGATATAATAACCTAAAACGTTAAATCGGACTTTCGGACAAAACGTGACAATTACCTTTTTGGACCATTTCGACGATACTTAAATTTGACACTCACACTTTAATGACATTTTACCTATATTATTATATAAGAACCTAATAATATAACAACTCATTAAACTACCTTGGTATTAATAGGCAATCCGTGATTCCCGGCTTACACATTCCGACCGAATTTCCGAGTACTCGATCTCTTCGCAATCAGTGAGTTACAACCCCTTATTTTATATGTTTTACATTTTGGGGGAAACATAAGATTAATTGCATTTTATGCTTTATAAAACAACTTGCAATACATCAAAACTTTGACTTACTAAACTTTGACTTTGACTTTATCTAAACTTTGACATTGAAACGTCTACTTAGTTTCTTATACGTAAAACATTTCTTCCTCTATTTATACTATTGATTCATCTCTTTAATTCAACTATTTATTGATACTTGTATGCGTAACCGACCCTTGATGGAACTATAACACGTTTCTAAGTGATGTGATTCTCTCTCTTTTTATAATAAAATTTCATAGTGCCCAATTATGTTTTAGTTTCTCTCTTACACACTATTAACTACTTAAGCCGTATAGTAATTATGGGTATCGATACTTAGGAAAGAACCGTTCCTTGCTTAGATGGCAGTCTAAGTACATATTACTGAATTTCTCTCTTTTAACTTCCCGTTTGAGAGGCGGGGAGTTGGGGCCGCTCGGTTGATAATCGGATTAGTGTGAACACTTAGTTATAGATGCCAAGTGGTTGATACAAGAAATCTATTTAGTTACTTACGCATAAACTTATAAACTTTTAGCGACTGTTACCCGCTTCTTCTACTTGACTAAATTAAATTCTATTTAGTCTTTATAAACTTATAAACTTTTAGCGATTGTTATCCGCTTCTACTATATGACTAATTTGATTCTATTTAGTCTTTACAAGTTAGGGCACAATTCGCCCGTTACTTAAACTTTACAAGTATATAAACTTTTTAAGCGACTATTCTCCGCTAATCTCCCTTATGGAAAAACTTTTACTTTATATACTTTACTCATACTTTTATGCCAACTATTTAAACTGTAACTCACTCACTGCGTTTTCGTAGTTGACACTTTATCTTATGTTTCAGGAAATTAGTGTAAGTCTGAGGTGCATGGCATGGATGGGTCAAGGCGGTCGTGTGAGGACTTTGTTGGGAAAAGACTTGGCCAGGTTTTTTGGGAAATATTTGATGAAACATTTTAAATTGTGTGTCGATGTACTAAACTATTGTCTCTTGGTTGTTTGAATGGATCTTTAAACACTTTCAATTTTAATGAATGACTCTTTTACCGTTATGTTTTATATGACCTGTGATATGATTTTCCAGCTCTTCACATTCCCGTGTTTCCGCTTTAGCGGGGTGTGACAGATCCTCACTATAACGAAGACTCAAATCCCGTTATACCCGTTCACTTCAAAGAAAATTTAAATATATATCTATAATATTTGAAGTGAACAAAAGTGAGAGGAAAAGAAAAAGATGTAGACTAACCAAATAATTCTCAAAAGAAAGAAGTACTCAAATGAAGAAAATGCTTAGTGATATTTTAAGGGTTCCCCCCGAAAGCAAGGCGGTATAGGGGTCGGCCGTAAAGGCTGATCGCTTCGACTTCGGTTGGAGAGTGAGGGAAAGGGGGTGATTATTTAGACATATCATAACTAGGGGATGAATTAGGAGTTAACATTAGAAAATTGCGGTTTTTGTTTACTTAAGTAATTTAGTAGCTTTAGAAGTTTGTAGTCGGTTTTACGATCTAGCAATTTCACGCATATCTTTAATTTCTAACACCGGAATTTAGTTAAATGTTTGAGCCCGTGATTCCTTATCTTTTCTTAAGTTGTATGTTTTGGAAACTTGTTAGTAGGTTTGAGTCGGATTTGCTTAGGGACAAGCAAATGTTTAAGTATGGGGGGTTTGATATCGCTCATTTATACGAGTATTTTATCGCGATATTCATTGTGTTTTGAGTCCCAAACGTAATGGAAAGACCCGTTTATGCTTATGTTTTTGTAAAGTTATGTTTTAGGTTGAGTTAGGTATTTTTGGAGCAAAAGGAATGAGTTTTTGGACTTTAAAATGAAAATGGATAAAGCAATGTGGGACAGGCGACGCATTGGAGCAAGCTAGACAAAGCATTCAGCTCGGAGGTGAGAATGCGAGGCATTCGTTTGACAGGCGAAGCATTCAGGCCATAGGAGGTGAGAATGCGAGTCATTCGTTTGACAGGCGAAGCATTCAGGCCATAGGAGGTGAGAATGCGAGGCATTCGTTTGACAGGCGAAGCATTCTTTGTGCTGGCAGTTACTTGTCAGTTTTTTTTTAATGTTAATCATGGGAATACCAAAAGTCTATCCTAACACTATCAAATAGGGACGAGGGGAGCATTATTCTATCATCCTTTTGATCACAATTTGGGCATTATCATCAAATTGAAAGCATTACTTTCATTTGGAACAATCGTTAATTTCATCTTTCATCAAACAATCGTCAATTTCAATTTCGTTTAGTTACTTGGAGAATTTGTGAAACTTGTTACTTACAATTGGTATTGAACCTTTACCTATTTTTCATTGCAATTGAATTATGTCTTTCATATATTTGATTGGTTTTGTTACAATTATGAGTAGCTAATTTCTTTAAACGTTTGCTTGGATTTGTGATCGTTTGTGTGTTAGATTTTGGGTGTGAAATTAGATTGATGTGTAGAGGTTAATCGGGGATCCGTTTGGGTTAATATCTTAATTATATTGTTAAAATTGTTTATACTCTTGTTTGGTAATCTAAAAACGGGTATTCGAAAGGAATCCGTAATTTTTACTCAAATAGGAACGAATTAATCGGCCGGTCTTTAGTTGATTATAAGTTAGTGATATTCGAAAGGAATCATTAACAACGATTTAAACAAGTAGGTATTAACACGAACGCTAGCTACTAAATTAAGATAAATCGGTTTAGGAGTTAGTAAGCTATTCGAAAGGAAGCTTATAGGTTAACTCTCACACATCGGCTTGAAACTTTATGCACAATTACTTGAGGTGTTAGCGGTATTCGAAAGGAATCGTTGCATGGTTAGGTAATTGGAGAAATCCGGTATTCGAAAGGAACTTAGGATTTTACATTAGAAGTTTATCGACATTTTCACACCTAAGAAATAACATACATTCGTAAACGGTCCAAGCCAGCGTCTTTTTATATATTTGAATTACAAATCACTTTTAGTCGTTTTTACTTTAAGTCTTCCTAAGACTAAAACCCCCACTTTGTTACTTATATATGTTTCATAAACGACAATTGAAATATCCCAATTGAAAGTCCCTGAGTTCGAACCCGAACTTGCCCAAACTATACTACAAACGAAAGGGTACACTGCCCGGTGTTGTGGTCTAGCGAAAGCAAAAAGGGAAGACTAGATTTCACACATCACTTGCTTTGAAAAGAAATAAGTTGCATGATCCCCTTAGTGTCGAAGTAGCCAATGACAAGGTTCTTAAACTAAGTTCTATTTTGAATGATTGTACCTTAAGTCTAGGGAACCGTGATTTCGCTATAGATTTAGTGCCTATGAATTTGGGTAGTTTCGACGTTATCGTAGGGATGGATTGGTTATCCCGACATCATGCCGAGATCATTTGCTTTGATAAATCTATTCGTATTCCGTGTGCTGATGGTAGTATTCTTACGGTTTGTGGTGAAACAAAATAAAAGGGACTTAAACTCATGTCCTGTACGCAAGCTTATAGCTACTTGCGTAAGCATAAGAAGGATCTTCCATGTTATCCTGCGTTTCTAGCTCACATCATTGATACAAGGAAAGAAACGCTCAAACTTGAAGATATTCCCATCATTCGGGATTTCCCCGAAGACGTATCTGGATTACCTCCTGTACGACAAGTGGAATTCCGTATTGATCTCATTCCTAATGCAACTCCTATTGCCAAAGCTCCTTATCGTCTCTCTCCTTCGGAAATGCAAGAGCTTTCAAGCCAATTGCAAGAACTAACCGACAAGGGTTTTATTTGCCCTAGTTCTTCTCCTTGGGGTGCTCCTATTTTATTTGTAAAGAAGAAAGATGGTTCGTTTCGGATGTGCATCGATTACCGTGAACTTAACAAACTTACCATCAAGAATCGTTATCCTTTACCTCGAATCGACGACTTGTTTGATCAATTGCAAGGTGCTACTTGTTTCTCTAAGATAGACCTTCGTTCGGGCTATCATCAACTTAGAGTAGCCGAAGAAGACATTCCTAAAACTGCCTTCCGAACTCGCTATGGTCATTTCGAGTTTATGGTTATGCTATTTGGACTCACAAACGCACATGCTGTTTTCATGGATCTAATGAATCGCATTTGTAAACCATACCTCGACAAATTTTTCATAGTCTTATTCGATGATATTCTCATTTATTCAAAATCCAAAGCCGAGCATGAAACTCATTTGCGACTTGCTCTAGAACTCCTCAAGAAAGAAAGCTTTATGCTAAATTCTCGAAGTGCGAATTTTGGCTCAAGGAAGTTAAATTTTTGGGTCATGTAGTTGATGCGAAGGGAATACACGTTGATCCCACTAAGATCGAGGCCGTTCGTAACTGGCCTATTCCAACTAATCCTTCTGAGATTCGATCTTTTCTTGGGTTGGCAGGCTATTATCGTCGTTTCATCGAAAACTTCTCAAAGATCGCTATTCCTTTGACGAAGCTTACTCATAAAACTGAGAAGTTTGTTTGGGGAGATGATCAAGAATCAGCATTTCACATTCTTAAAGACAAACTTTGTAAAGCTCCTGTTCTTAGTCTTCCTGATGGAACCGAAGATTTCGTGGTATATTGTGATGCATCGGGAAATGGTCTTGGTTGTGTGTTAATGCAACGAGGAAAAGTTATAGCTTATGCATCGAGACAATTGAAGAAGCACGAAGTCAATTATACCGTTCATGATCTCGAACTTGGAGCGGTTATCTTCGCTCTAAAGTTGTGGAGACATTATCTCTTTGGTACGAAGTGTATTGTTTACACGGATCACCATAGTCTTCAGCATCTATTCAATCAAAAAGATCTAAACATGAGGCAACGTAGATGGATTGAATTGCTTAATGATTATGACTGTGAGATTAAATATCATCCTGGCAAGGCTAACGTTGTTGCCGACGCCTTGAGTCGTAAACCTTATTCAAAAGTCTACAGTATTCGTGTTCTTTCGGATCTTCATTCGTTAATCGGTATTGCGCAACAGAAGATAATCAATGGTGGAAACTTGGCTAGTTAATTGGGTTGTGGCATTGAAAAGCAATTAATCATCAAACCAAACGGTCTTCATTATTCCAACGATCGTCTTTGGATACCTTCAGTCGATGATCTTCGTAATCTTGTGATGAAAGAAGCTCATAATACTCGATACTCGATTCATCCCGGTGCCGATAAAATGTATCATAATTTGAAGCGTTCCTATTGGTGGTCAGGCATGAAAAAGGATATATTCTTATTCGTTCAAAAATGTCTAACTTGTTTGAAGGTTAAAGCCGAACATCAAAATCCCTCAGGTTTGTTAACTCAACCCGAAATCCCGTTGTGGAAATGGGAAGGCATTGCGATGGACTTTATAACCAAACTTCCACGTTCATCAAAAGGTTACGACAGTATTTGGGTAATCATTGATCGTTTGACTAAAGTCGCTCACTTCATTCCTATTTGTGAAACTTATCGTGTCGAACGCTTAGCTCAAATCTACATTCAAGAAATCGTAAGACTTCATGGCGTACCGCTTGACATCATTTCTGACCGTGATGGTCGATTCATATCTCGATTTTGGAGATCTCTTCAATCCGCACTTGGAACTCGCTTGAATCTCAGCACCGCTTACCATCCTCAAACTGATGGTCAATCGGAGCGTACTATTCAAACACTAGAGGATTTGTTGAGAACCTGTGTCATCGATTTCGGTGGTAGTTAGGACTCACACCTCGAAATTATCGAATTCTCTTACAACAACAGTCATCATACGAGTGCAAACATGGCCCCTTATGAAGCTTTATATGGTCGTAAATGTAGATCGCCGGTATGTTGGCAAGACATTGGGGAAACGCAAATAACTGGACCCGAATTGATACAAGAGACAACGGATAAAATCGTAAAAATACCCGAAAACCTCACCACCGCTCGTAGTCGCCAGAAAAGTTACGCCGATAAGCGTAGAAAGCCTCTTGAATTTGTCGTTGATGATCGCGTTCTTCTCAAGGTTTCACCTTGGAAAGGCGTGGTACGATTCAGCAAGAAAGGGAAGCTTGCCCCGAGATACGTTGGACCCTTCAGAATTATCGAGCGTGTGGGTAAGGTTGCGTATAGACTTGAGTTACCGACCGAACTAGAGAATGTTCATCTAGTCTTTCATGTATCTAATTTGCGAAAATGTCTAGCTGATGAAAATCTACATGTACCATTGGATGAAATCCAAATCGATTCGACTATGCACTTCGTAGAGCGACCTGTTGAAATCTTAGACCGTGAAATCAAGAAACTAAGGAGAAGTTCAATTCCAATAGTGAAAGTACGTTGGGAATCTAAACGTGGACCAGAGTTTACATGGGAACAAGAAGATCACATGAAATCCAAATATCCGCACTTATTCGTAAATCAACCGGGTACTAGTCAACCATAATTTTCGAGGACGAAAATCTTTAAAGTTGTGGAGACTGTAACATCGTGCCCGAATCCGACCCGATATTTGACTTGTAACTTTAATTCGGACTTTGTAATTGTATACATTTGACGATTTATAAAAGTTCGATTTGAGTTATGTATATTTGGGTTATCTTAATTCTATTTAAACCTTGTTTATTATATCTTGTAACATTATTAATGTGTTATCTTGCATGTGTACATTAATGTACACTAAAATGTGTTTAATACACATGGACTTATATAAATGCAAGTAATTCTAGTAATGTGTTAAGACAAGTAGTTTAATTAATACATGCATGCAAGGAACTATGTATGTATGTATGTATGTTTGCATTCATGGCAAATACTTTAAACCTTCCAAACATTTTCCTTGTTCTTAGCCTTCAAGATTGGTCAAATGTAGTAGACTAATAGTTACACATTTCTTATTTATGGCTTTAAACACCTCTTTAACCATTTCTTTTTGTAACCTACAATAATTAAATTTGGAGTTGATTATTAGGGGAGTTACACTTTGACCTTTCTTTATCACATTTCAAACTCTATAAATTGGTGTCTTCTTGTCAAAAATCGAACCAACACAAAGCTCTATAATCGAAACTTCAAGCCTCCCATAATCGATTGTAAAGGTTCCCAATTCTATTGTTTTTCATCATAATAATCCCTAATCATGTTTATCTTTTATGTTACTCAAGCTTACCATCATCATTTTATTAATCTTGTCTATTCTAACTCTAATCTAGAAAACTCTAATTTCATGATATATTCTTATTCATATTTATTCTTATTTCTAGATTTGTAAAGGCAAGTTTGGTGTTCCTTTCAACGTATTCCGTATTCATAATCTAGTATCCGTATCTACCTCCGTATTTAATCATGTGAGTAAACTCGATGCCCTTTTTATTATATAAAACTTTGGCCTGTATCATGACATTCATATTCATACTTATATTCATACTTTTATGTTTAATTCATACTTATGTTCACATTTATATTTTATGTCTATATTCATACTTATAGTAATATGGTGATTCATATTCATATTTACGTTTATATTCATACTTATATTTATGTGTATATTCAGACTTATATTCATATTGAGATTCATACTTATATTCATATTAAAACTTATATTCATGTTTATATACTCACTTATAATCATGTTTATATGTATACTTTTTGTATTATATTCATCGAAATTCATTCATATTGGTATTCATTCATAAAAGTCATTCTTGTTATATTCATTCGTAAAGTCATTTATGTTTATATGTACTTATATTCATATTTGATACTATATTTTCGTATTATGGCAAACATTGGAATGAATCAAGTGACACAATCATTATGGGATGCACACACGATAAATCAAACATTCAAACATTCAATCGTTCATTATATGTATATACTAAAAGGGAAACGTGATAGATCTATTGGCCGTTATTAGACATTCCGACGTGTTACTGTGAATGTCGAGGCCCTCGACCGGACCCTATGTGACTTTGATCATATATGATATACATCAGACTTGATACAAACGCGTGTTATGCCATTATACACATATTATACTTGCTTACAATATACAATCTTTATACATTCTTTTATTATACAATCTTTTATACTACATTTTACATAGTCATTTATATTACTTTTATACTCTTTATTACGTAATCTTTTTAATACTTTATACTTGGGTCTTAAACTTGTTTATTCACCAATACTTTTGTATTGACGTTTACTTTTTACATGATACAGGAAATGGATAGGTTTGCTTGAAGAAAACATAAGAGCTTGGACCTAGTTAATGACATTAATGAATAATTTAAGTCTTTTGTCGTTTTTTCGGTTACTTTTCTGTAAAACATTTATTCATCTTTAATGCATTCATTTAAACCATTAAATGTGTCTATTATAACCTAATAGAGGAACACGAGTTAAGAACAAATTGTAATGCCTCTGGTGTATTCCGCTTTAGCCGGGGTGTTACATTGCACTCTCTACTTCCTTAAAATCTAAATCCGGCAAAGAAGTCAAGACTTGTAAACTTTGCGGAGACTTTTCGGTAATCCTACAATCTTTTCTCATCTTTACGTTTTCCTTATTATTTCTTCATTTCATCACCTAAACTACCTTAAAACTTGATAATATGGGTATAATGACTAAAATAACTAAATACCTAAAAGTCACTTTAAAATTTATTAACTTGTCATGATAATAAACTATTAGAACTTTTAACCGAAAATGCTACATAATCTCTTGTAAACCGGATAATCACATATAGGGTTATTAGTAATTTCTTTCCGAAAATGTTCCAACACTTTCACAACATTAGTGGACTTATAAATCTAAGTACTTTATACATAATATGTAATATAAACAAACTTTAACTAAAACTTGTAAAATCTTGTAAATAAGTATATGTATGATTATGTATATAATATATAAGTTTAGACATGAGTTATTTGACTAAATAACTCCACTTAACAATCTGTAAATATTCACCTAAGACTTTTACTAACCTACCGGAACTAAAACGCTTTTAAACAACAAGCTGATTTTGAGAATAATAACACCTGTGCGTCGTTCCTAGTATCTAGGACGACGCAGCGGGCTTTTTCCCAAAACAGGACGACGCACAGAGCAGTCTGTGCGCAGTCCTGGCAGCTGATTCGCCTTTTTCGCGTATTTTCGACGATTTTAAGCCTACGTAAGCCTACTTTAGTATACGTAAAGTATTATAAACTGATAAATATATGTTTTGGACTCAAAACATAAAACGCAATCTTAAACGATATATTATTTGCTTTTGTAAACATTAAAACGTCCTTTTTATCGTTAAAACGTTTATTTCTCCGAAAACGATCAAATCTTCGATTTTAAACCTAAGCTTTTAAAATAACTTTTATAAACTGATTTCCTATTATATTTTACTCAAATATTCAAATTTCATCTTTAAAAATATTTAAATTGTCAAAGGTTGACTTTCGTTGACTTTGACTCCCTTTCAAAACGGTTGACTTTCGTTGACTTTGACCAAGCCAACTATCTTTGATATTGACTTTGGTTGACTTTGACTTTAGTTGACTTTGACTTGGTTGACTTTGACCATGGTTGACTTTGACTTCGGTTGACTTTGACTTTGGTTGACTTTGACTATATCTAATACTCCTTTCAACGATATTCCTTGTAGTCACTTTGGGCTCGGAATATCACTCCTATCTAATCGTATTTATAAACTTAAATAATCGATATTTCTAGAAGTTATTATCGACTCAAAATATCAAATAACATTTATTCGTCATCTCGCTACTACTTATCACCTGTGGATTCGACGACTTTAATTCTAAATATTTATCATTCGTCTAAACTCTACTAAACTTTAATATTTAATTTAACGTTAATTATTACAAGGCTAAACCTATTACATTAGAGATACTTAGACCTTTTATGTCTGGTGTTAGGGCACTTAGGCGGTGGATCTTATTCCGCTTTATTTTGAGTATCCGACACTCATACGCTTTATTACGCTTTTACGCTACCTGTGAGTTATTCGATGCCCTTTTACCGCTTTATAAATTTTACTTCGGACATGATTAGCGTAACTAAATTTTATATATCTTGTTTATGCAAATTAGATATTGATGCCTTAGTATTATCGTGTTACCTTACTTACTTATATGGCCTTGGTGGTAGTATAAGGCCCCGTTTACACACTTGTCAACTCTTATTGAGCCAACGGATATATATATATATATATATATATATATATATATATATATATATATATATATATATATATATATATATATATAGATCTATTTGGGTTTAACAAACCCTCATCGCCGTATTGGGATTTTGCCGGTGTGCGGTCCTTGCGGACTGATGTTATTACCGTATACTATTTCATTGACTAAACTTAGCTTAACACACTAAGGGGGTTGTTGCCTTTTATTGTTTAGGTTCAAGTGTATTATTCTAGGCTAAGGAATGTTCATATTGTTATTTGCTATTTAAATCAAGATATATGTTTACTACTAATGAGTTTACTAAATCTTTTCTAAACTTTGGGTCAACAGCTTTATTACTTAATGTTTTATTAACTTTACGAATAACCCACCAACATTGTGTTGACGTCGTTTTTAACGCTATTTCAGGGATTTGAGGTTACATCTTGATGACTATTATATAACTACGTGGATCTTGCTTGGGAACTTGTTTTGCTTTGATCTAGTTCTATTAGGATCCGTACGTCGATTTTGTATTTGTATTCTTCCCGAACTTATGTACCTTGTAACTTTGTAACACGGAATTCTTATATTTAATTCGATGTTACCCTTTTGTTATTTAATTTGTTGTAACCTAATGTCTCTGATTATACTAATACTGTACACCTCGGGTTTCCGCCTGAGCGGGGTGTGACAAAATGTTCCTTCTTGAATTGTAGTAAGAACTATATACTATTTTTTATATAATTAAATCAAGTTGTCAAAAACATCACTACGATTTCTACAAAATCAGGTAGTCCAACTATGGAAGGCAACCTAACCCACTCTTTGAATGTTTTGGCTCATATATAGATGTGTATAATTGATATACTATTTAAGGAAATTTCGACATCATTTCTCCTTAACTCCCCAAACATGTGTATTGAACATATATTCGTAGGAGTAAAGGAAAAATGTTAACCAAATTTTTCTCAAATAGTATATCAATTATACACATCCATATCCTAAATGAGACAAAACATTCAAAAAGCAGTCCCAAAATGGGGACTTTTCGAAATTAATTTCTAGTAAATTAATTTTGGACGGGTATTCTACGAGATTGATTAATTTCAGACCTAAGGTATCATTACTCCGAAATTAATCACTAAACCGACATTATACAAACTTATATACATACAAACCATACAATTCTGTACAATCTATCAAATAACTACTAAGTAAAAATCATACAATTTTATACATACAAATTATACAATTCTATACATTCAAATGATACAATTTTATAAATACAAATCATACAATTCTACACATTCAAATTATACAATTTAATTCATACAACTTCTATCATAGTATAAAAATCATTCAATTTAATTCATTCAAATTCTTTACATTCATATTCTATCAACTAAAAATCATTCAATTTATATAATAAACTATATTATACAAACTTATATACATACTAACTATACAAATTCTTATTAGCAAAAATAAAACCCAAATTAATTTTGATACTAACCTTTAATAGAGATGCTCGATAAAGTTAATAACCGGATAGTGGTGAAAAATATCTAACAAAATAATTCCCAAATTAATAATCCAACAAATTACAAATTGAACAAAATGATTAAGTTTATGAAAAAGAAAAAGAAAAAGAAACAAACCTAGATGGTGGTAGAGAAATGGCGGAATGGTGGTGATAGTGGCGGTGGAGGAATTTTGGAGGTGGTGGCCGGCGGTTTGGTGGAGTGGTGGTGGCGGCTTGGTGGTGGTAGTGGAATGGTGGAGTGATGGTGGCGGTGGAGGAAACACAAATTGAACAAAAAATCCGAAAATGGTGTGTGATTTTTGTTTTGGTGTTTTGTGGGAATTGAAAGAGATAAGAATCTGTAATTAATTTACACCAGTAGATTCGGCGGCGACTTTGGGTTTCAGCGACGACAAATCGTCGCCGAAGGTGACCCGGGAAAACTCCAAAAGTGTGGGCGGATAAAACCAATTAGGCTGACTTTTGTTGACCGGCATACAGCGACGATAAATCGTCGCAATAAGTCGTTCCATAATTTTATTTTATTTTGTTTGTATTTATTATATAATTATATTAATAACGAAAACGTTTAAATAATATTAGTAATGAAAATGAATTTAAATTATATTAGGTACAAGTTATTAATTTAAATTATATTAGGTATAAGTTATTAAATTGTGGAAAAACGATATCAACTGGTTTTTGCGATTATCGATGATCAACAGTGAGTAGTGTATTGAATATCTCTATGTGTGATAGTATACATTGACATTGTTACAAGCAACGTAATGGTCGATCAAATCATTGATAATTGGATGTCATGTATGTCTGGTACTATATATTTAGGGTTTAGGATTATGGTTTAGGGTTTCGGCTTTAGGTATGGTGTATACGTAGTCGATGAATGTTGTTCAGGTTAGCTCTAATAGTCGATGAATGGTTTTCTAATAGTCGATGACTGGTCGATATATGAATGGTCTATACAACTTTGCCTTACTCATGTTAGCTTTAATAGTCGATAAATGATGAGTAGTCGATGAATATTGTTCGGGTTTAAGTTTCTAGGGTTACGATGGTTTAGGGATATGAGTTTAGGATTTAAGGTCTAGCATTAGGGGGTTATGGTGTTCTAATAGTCGATGAATGGTCGATAGATGAATGGTCTATACAACTTTGCATTACTCATGTTAGCTTTAATAGTCGATAGTCGATGAATGTTGTTCGGGTTTAAGTTTCTAAGGTTACGATGGTTTAGGGATATGAGTTTAGGATTTAAGGTCTAGCATTAGGGGGTTATGGTGTTCTAATAGTCGATGAATGGTCGACAAATGAATGGTCTATACAACTTTGCCTTACTCATGTTAGCTTTAATAGTCGATAGTCGATGAATGTTGTTCGGGTTTAAGTTTCCAGGGTTACGATGGTTTAGGGATATGAGTATAGGATTTAAGGTCTAACATTAGGGAGTTATCGTTTACAATTATACTTATACCACAACATGTCGTATTATAACTTTCCGTTATAACAGTAAACGATTATTAATCGTATTTTAATTACGATATCGGATCTTTAAAAATATGTTTTTACATTAAATTTAAGTATATGAATATTAATAATATAATTACTTTTAATATCTTATTATCAAATAATATTACTTTAAACCAAAATTATTATTTAAAATTAACATTATATATTATTTAATTTGATATATTATAAATAATATTTTTATTTTTTAAATATAAATAATTTAATATAGTTTAAAATAATTTAATTCAAATAATATATATATATATATATATATATATATATATATATATATATATATATATATATATATATATATATATATATATATATATATATATATATATATTAAATTATTTAATATAGTTTAAAATAATTTAATATTTTCATTTTTTAAATATAAATTATATATATTAAATTATTGAAAATAATTAATTAATTTACTAAGACTTGCGGCGACGACAAATCGTCGCCGTAAGTCTAAGTAAATTAATTTATTATTTTAAAGTTTTAAAAATTATTTAAATAATCTAAATAATAATTAAATTATATATATTAAATTATTTAAATTAATTAATTAATTTAGTTAGACTTATGGCGACAACAAATCGTCGCCGTACGTCTAACAATATTAATTTAATAAATTTAGAATTTTTAAAATTATTTAAATAATCATTTAACTATTTATTAATTAAATAAAATAATCAGTTAGACTTACGGCGACGATTTGTCGTCGCCGTAAGTTTTGGCGGGAATTATTATTATTTTTCGTTAATCAATTAAAATAGAGTCGTCGCTAAAGGTCTAAGTCGTCGCTAGAGGGTTGACTCTCAGAAAGCCAAAAAGTTGAAAAAATTTGTCGTTTAATGACCTTTTAGCGACGATTTTTTATCGTCGCCAAAAGTCAATAATTCTTTGTAGTGACTGTCATTGTAAAGAGGATGAAGTATGTAAAAAATATTATGGTTAGCAACACAAGCGTGATTAGTGGTTGATCATCTCCTATTTACAATATATCCTCCGAAGCTAGAGGCTCGTTGCGACAATCACCTTTATTTCCGCATCATTTTTTTGTAACTCAAACTATCTTTGTTTAATACCGAGCCACTATTTACTATACTCTTAATTATGAGTTCCACAAGTACAATTGTCAGGACATATTCTGTCTACATACGCAAAATATGAGGTGAAACAATAGAAATTTATTTAAATCATATAACTCAGTGTGAGGTAATTTGTTTTGAAAAAATTATATCCCAAAAGACAGGAACATGAGAATTAAGAGAGATTTTTGCAACTTAATGTGCTGCAAAATTACAATTTCTTCTAACCCATGAGAAGGAAATATCAAATTGAGATGCTCGTTCTAATATCATCAATAATAGCAGTCAAGCTCCAAGCATGAATAGTTTCTGTCGAAGCAAGAGAGATTGCAACTTTTGAATACGCTTCAACAATTGCATTCTTGCCACCCGTATTCAGCAACAAAACGACAAGCACTTTTGACAGCCAAAATTTTAGCCGTAAATGGATTAGCAGATGTCTCACCGGAACAAAAGATGATAGGACCTTGATAGTCTCAACCAATAACACCCAAAGAAACATTATTCGACTTGAAAGACGCATTACAACTAAGCTTCACAATATTATGGGGGGGGGGGGGGGGGGGGGGGGGGGGGGGGGGGGGGGGGGTGTTGTTCCACCTAAGTGAACTATTTTGAGATTCATCAGAAGGAGTCGAAGAATAAAACTCGAGTAGGGTCGTAGGAAAAATAGAATACAAGTTATGCTCAAGACGAGTGCAAGTTGTTATAGTACAAACAGGACATACCTCATAATTCGGAAAAACAAGTTCATTTCGCGATTTCCAGAGGTGTCAAGCAATAAAGGCAATAGATTTACGTAGTTTCATTTGATCAACTTTAAATGACATCGTTTCTAGGATGGCCGGCTCAAACCCGTGAAACAATGGAACCATTCATCGAATCAACACGAAGAGAAATAGGAGATCCAAACCACACATTCTTTGTCCATGGGCACTCGAAAAGCACATGTTCAATAGTTTCTATTTCAGAAAGACCAACGAGACATACATGTGAACGATGACAATTTTTTCTAAACAAATTCTCACAAGTGGCTAGCATTTGAGCAAACCTTCCACCAAAATATTTTAATTTTCGGCAAATTTTTTACACGCCAATCTTGTCTCCAAAATCTCTGGCCCGAAGAAGAAGTCCAAGAAGCAATCGAATTTGTTATCAAGTCACGGAGATGAACCGCTTCATGATATCCTGATTTAACCGTGTAATTTCCTTTAACTTCATAATGTCAAATAATCTTGTCTCGAGAACCTATCTTAGATATAGGTAATGAAGCAATCAAATATGCTTCATCGGGAAGAATGACAACATGAAGTTTTGCATTATCCCAAACATTATTATGTATAAAATCCGAGACAAGATTGGTAGGGGAGAATGGGCCTCGAGCTCGCGGATGTGGAATATAGAAGTCTTCTTGGTGGGGAACCCATTTTTGTGTCCAAAACGATATGCTCGATCCATTTCCAACCTGCCAACAAACACCATGAAGGAGAGATCTCTACCTTGAAGTAGGCTTTGTCAAAGCCATGACGGATGCGATCCTTTAGGAAATGACTAGGATAATTTAAATGAAAATTAATTATAATTTAATAAAATTAATAATACAATCCATATTTATATGGAAACTTTGCTGGAAATTCATATAATTCACTGGTCGTTTCTCCAAATTCAAAATTCAAGTTTGCATTTATTTCTTTTAAATTCAAATTTCGTCAAATCTGAAATATCGTCTTCACAACTGATAACTGATTATTCTTGATCTTTGATTATTTCGCAATATTGTTAATGAAAAAATGATTCAGTCAAGGTTGAAAAGTTTTTGGTTTATAGCATGTTTTTTCATGTAACACAATTATCTTTTACTTTGATTTCTATTTCAGTTTTCGTCTTCAATGGATATTTGAAATATGATTGTTGGTGACGGGCGTTTTTAGAAACGCCATTCTTTTTTTTTTTCTTTTCTTATTGTGGATGTTTTCCTTAGTTTAGGATATTTGGAGTGGGTATGAACTACAATCTGATCATGTAAGTGTGTTTCTTAATAAAAGTCCTTGTGAATCTTAATTTTTGTCTACTTTTTGCTAAATTGAACAGATACAAAATCAAGGAAATATAGGTAAGAAAAACAATACAGTTAATTGTACAGTTGGTGCTTCAAGATTGAAATGTTCTATATCCAAGAGTTCCACAAAAATATCCAATGGTTCGGACGATTATATCTATTAACTCTACATTCTTCTATAACAAGAAGTTATCAAAATTGAAATCAATGTCTCCATCTGCTGGATCATTTGAGAAATCCAGTGATGGTGAACTTCCCCATTCCGTGCAGTAGCTTGATTCAGAGGTATTAGGAGAGATAAAAGATGGCGAGTGAACTTGCAATAAATCGTCGTCAATATAATCTGGGAAATGAAGTTGCTGGTAATCTCCCCAGGATCCAAATGAAGGGAAAGAAAATAAAGATGGAACAATACCAGCACTAGTGTTAACACTTAGGTTGGTTCTGAGATTTGAGAGCATCTCACCGGAATTTGGTGGTGATTGTTGGTTGTGGTGGCCGGTGGGATGGTTTTAATTCGTATTTTTCTGGAGAAGCTGGTGGTGGTGTTGCCTCCGACTGAGCACCATGGTTGCACGTTTGTTTAAGTTTGTTTGATATTTCAGCTTGTTCTTCCCATGTTGTTAACCCCTTTCTGTGAAACCAATCAAGAAAAGAAAAGATTAACTTTTTGTACATTTCATACACGTAACGTAAAGACATAATTAGAAATAGAGTAAATTACATAGATCGTCCCTAAGGTTTATATGGAATTACGGTTATCGTCCCTAAGTTTGAAAAGTTGCATGGATGGTCCCAAAGTTTAGAGTAATTACGGATTTCGTCCCTATTTTAGACGTCCGTCTAATTTCACCGTTAGGGTTCCCTCACGTGTTAAACACGTGAGGGGTATTTTGGTCTTTTCGCCATTTTCAATTATATTACCCTTTTTTTAAACAGAAACAATTGGGAGTTGAAAACAATTGGGGAAGATGAAGTGTCAGAACCTCCGTCGTCCCATCAATCTCAGCCCACCACCGTCGCTACTCACCACCCTTTGTACCACCATTGTCGTCGTGTGTCATCACCCTCTGCACCATCGCCGAAGCCGCCCCACCATCGTTCCCCCGTCCCGTTTCATCATCATCAGTTTTGAAAAGAGAGATTTGGAGAAGAGTTTTATTTGATTTTGTTTTTGAAAAAGAGAAATTTGGAGAAGAGTTTTATTTGATTTTCATTTGGATCTATTTTAGATTCGATTTTGTTTATTTTAGGGTTTGGTTTGGGGAAGAAGGTAGATTTGATTTTCTTTATTTTAGGGTTTGGTTTGGGGAAGAAGGTAGATTTGATTTTCTTTATTTTAGGGTTTGGTTTGGAGAAGAAGATAGTAGCTGACTTTGGAGAAGAAGGTGATTTATTAGTATGAAGATTTTCTGGGTTAGAATGAAGATTTCAGAGGATGGTGAATTGAATGGTGATAGATTTTAGGGTTTATTAATGTTTGGGGAAGATATTTGAGGAAGAAGGGGTAATAAAATTGAGAACGCGAAATGACTAAAATACCCCTCACGTGTTTAACACGTGGGACAGACTAATGGTAGAAATTAACGGACGTCCAAATTAGGGACGAAATAAGTAATTAGTTTAAACAATGGGACGATCAATGCAACTTTTCAAACTTAGGGACGAAATCCATAATTCCATATAAACCTTAGGGACGATCTATGTAATTTACTCTTAGAAATATAAAAGTGAAAATACAACTTTTTGGAAACGACATTTTGGTCTTGTTGATTAAAAACCAGCTGATTAAACCCAAATACCCCGCTCCCTATGGAAATCGATGACTCGGCCAGACTAACTGCAGGCATTGTAGTTGCCTGAGGTTGGGGCTGCCCAAGAGAGTCACCCGACTTGAGAAGGTATAGAGCGCTCTCATATGACGACAAGATCTTTTGTATCAAGAATTCTCTTGCTTCAGCTGAATTCAGATGAATCCTTAGTTGTTTAGCCATTTGTATCCCTTGGCTTAGCTCATTGATAACTGCTTTCTGTTCGGAAACACAAGAACTCTCCATATCGTTTTAGTTCAATTCTAGATGAAGCCGGTTCAATTAGACACGCGTTGACATAAAAGTCAACGGTAGTTCTTCAAAGATTAAGAGTGTCAAGAGCTTCTATGATATTAGAGATAGAAGTGAAATTAGATGAAAGAGTGAATAAAGTATTTATATAGGGTAGGAAGTTTAAGGGAGTCAAAGGTTGACAGACGAAACCGAGTGAAGTTTAGTTTCCAAACATGGACCATTATTGGTTCTATGAATCCGAGTCATGAATAAGTTAACATAAAGATTTGTTTATAGTTTTTAAAGACCAAACCCTACAAAATGGTGAACTTTTCCCATTTAAGTTTATTACACTACTCCATTGTCTTTTACAGAGTTACGAGAATGAGATTTTCTAAAATGAGTGATATATTAAGCCATGTTATTGAGCGAGAACATGATTGTTATGTCGAAAGAACGGGTTTTAATAGGCGCGAACACGTTGTTTAATATACATCACTTATTTCAAAATATCCCGTTCTCGCGTCAGGGGGCAAAAGAAAAAAATGACGTGAGAAAATTGTCACGAATTTAATGATTATTTTCGAGATTTAAAGTATCATGTCATTAAATTCGTGATTTTCTCAACAAAAAATACTTATGTTTATACGTCATAACTATTAAGACATTATATTACATCAACTATATTTTTTTATAACTCAAGTTTCTAAAAGAACAATTTTAACCAAAAAAAAAAAAGGTTTCTAAATGAAAAACCAGAACAACCAAAAGGATAATCGGTTTGTTTCTGAAGAGTAAAAATTAATTATTACATTGTTAATAAAGTATTGTAGAATTTATAGAAAAATCCCGATAGTTTGTGAATATGAAAGTTTAAACAAAGGATCGACTAAATATTTACCCTAATATCTAAAAATTGATTGTTTTTCTTTATATGGTTATCGATATAACAATTTTTCTGAATATTTCTAAAAATAAATTGGATTGTACTTTTTTTTTTTTATCATTTATCCTTTCGACTAGATTAAGAGTTAATTACACGGATGGTCCTTATCCTATTACCCAAATGACACTTTTCGTCCTAACTTTTGGATAAGTACATGGATAATCCTTTGTTTGGAATTTCTGCACATGGACAGTCCTTTGGTCCGGTAGGGTTAACTCAATTCTGTTAGTTATATCATAATGATCAATTTACCCTTTTTGTCTTATTCGCAAAGGACCATCCGTGTAATTATTATTCCAAACCTTTTTTTTTTTTTTTAACTCATATCTTTGGTCATACTAGAGTTACCTTCTGTCACATTCATATACCCCATTAACAACCATCTTATGTTCCTATCCTTCCCTTTTGATTCAGCATAAACCACTAAACAAAGAAACTTTTCATTCCCATTGAGAGCTACTATATAGTGCACCATAGCTTCATCAGTAAATGTAATCATCATAACTTGCACCAAATCATTATTCCAACCACTACCCTCTGTTGCATTGCACTGAATTAGAACACCATCTCCAATCTCCAAATACTTTCTTACCTATTCTACTTTCATTATTATTCTTTACATGAGTTTCCAATTCCTTATCTCTTTTTGTTTAGAGGTTGTATTCAAGCCTCTAATATTCCATACTCCTAACTTCAATATTAAAAAAGCCCTGGTACACTTTTACTAATTTCCCCCTTTGCGGTACATACCTCAGATGCCTTGAACACAACAGATTCAGTAAAGACTTATTCAACCTCATTATCAATTACAACATTCTTAGTAGCGAGATTGTGAGTTCCGTAGCGAGATTTGGCGCCGGAGTGTTCGAGTTGTCGCCGGAGAAGAAGGATGGATTCCACCGGCGGCCACCGCTACTACACCAGCCATCGCCACCGCTGCTACACCAGCCATCTCCGTCTTCAAGACTTCCAGCATTCATCACGTCTTAATCTCCATCAGTCGCCTGTTTTCTTCGTTGTTATCGTAGCTCCGCCACCATCACCTCAATTATTACCATTCTTTATGATTTAGATCTTGCTTTTAAAAGGTTTTAATTATCAGATTTGTACCACCACAATCACCATCTTTTTTGGGTTCCAATTTCCGATTTAGATTTTGAAATCAACATATCTAAATAAAAATTGGATTCTTGTGGTTGACACAATTTTATGTATTTGTTCTTTACCAGTTTGGATTTCGATTTAAAAAAAAAAAAAAAGAGAAAGTTAAGTGAAGGTTAAAGTTAGGAATTTGGATTTAAATTAAAAATTACACGGATGGTCCTTTCGAATAAGACAAAAAGGGTAAATTGGTCATTATGATATAACTAACAGAATTGGGTTAACCCTAACGGACCAAAGGACTGTCCATGTGCAGAAAAGGACTATCCATGTACTTATCCAAAAGTTAGGACGAAAAGTGCCATTTGGGTAATAGGATAAGGACCATCCGTGTAATTAACTCCTAGATTAATTATGTTTTTTAACGGGTTTCACGAGTACAAAGCTTATGGTTTGATCCAAGGCCAAGGGCTTGAATTTAATGGTATGAAGGTTGATCACTGGTTTACTTGTTAAAAAAGAGGGAAAGACACTAGTTAAGTCAATACAAAGGTATATCTCGAGATTCTCCTCCGATGTATGAATTAGTATTTCTGTGTGATTGTAAAGAAGATGAAGCATGTGAAAAATATTAGGGTTACTGATGCATACCTAAGTACTGGTGGGTAGTGGTTGATCATCTTCTTTCTACCTCCTCCTCCACCTCCACCTCCTCATGGTTGTACTTACAAGAATTTCCTGAACTGTAAGCCCACCGAATTCGACGGAAAGGGCGGGGCCCTTATTCTCAGACAGTGGTTCGAGCAAGCTGAGTCAGTTTTCGACATCAGCAACTACGGTGCTCAGAACCGAGTTCGTTATTCCACCCATCTCCTGAAGGGCAAGGCCCTTACGTGGGGGAACTCTGTGCAGTGCCCGT
>CAJVGC010000065.1:9409854-9432106 GCA_910822075.1 Senecio squalidus
AATGACCAATGAAGAAATTTTGAATGATCTCTACATTCAAGGTCTAGAAAGAGCAGATGCTGAGCTTGCAATGAAACTGCTTGAAGAAGACAAACTTATTCTCCAACAGCAAGTCAAAGCCAAAGCCAAGCCTGAGAAGAAGAAAGTGTCTGAATCCACAAAGGCCAAGCTAGCTGAAGATAGGCAGAAATACACCACCTATCTCAAGAATAAAGGCTACAGTGGTAGGTCTTTAGGTCCTATGAAATTAGCTAACATTTTGGATCTTGTGGAAAAGGAGAAGAAGAAAGATGCAGAGAAAGTCCTGAAAGCTGCTATTGAAACTGGCAGGAAGATCTTTCATGAGCAAGAGCCTGTTGGTACTGCTCCTGCTACGGATGAACCTGTTGAGAAGCACAAGAGGAAGAATCTAGCATCCAAGAGGGTACATGGTCTAGCTAAGAAACAAAGAGTAGAAACTTCTACTGCTCCAAGTGCATCTCAAGAAAGTCCAAATACTCAAGCAGATTATTCTTCATACATCAATCATGAAGAAGGACTAAGGTTTACTCCATTAGATGTGAAGCCTCCTATGATCATCGACTGGAAATTTATTGGTGGTCAATTGGGAACTGAATATGAAGTTACTAGACAAGACAAATCAAAGAAAGTACTTCTAGCTTTCCATTGGGCAATAAGAGATTATGACAGAGATGACTTAGAGAGAATGTATCAAATTGGCAAAGTTAAGTATTCTCATCAAAGAGGAACTTGCTCAGGTACGGATCTTGCTATGGACGTTTTATGCGGTTTGTTTGAACCAGAATATAAGAAGAGAAGTTCAGTATTCAAGAAGGGAGGTCCAACTAATCCAATAGTCAAATGGTTTGTGTATGAACGAAGTGGTGTCTACTCACTAGTCAGAAAGGAGGGAGCCATGGAGTTTTACTTAGTGGATAAAAGATATCCACGTGATTTGAAGACATTGAATGAGATGATAGAAGTCAAGCTTAATGGACTCCATGATTCAAGAATAGCTCATGAACTTATTTGGAGAATTCTGGAACAACGCATAGAAGAGAAGACAAAAGGAAAGGACTCTGATTGGCAAAGCAGAAAGATGTAATTAACTTTAATAGTTAAACTCGTTTTGTAAATGAAGTAGTTAATACGGTTGGAGCATGAAACTTGTACTTTTGATTAATCATAAAAGCTCAAGGTTAGGGGGAGATTGTTGGGTTATAACTTAGACAAAATAGTTTAACTCCTAAACAATTCAATTAACAACGAGAATAGTAACTTAAACGATTAATGCGGAAGACATTAAGAAGTTACTATGGAAGACAAGTTAGTGCGGCTGTTCAACCAAGTTACTACTGATCACAGAGTTGCTACGGAAGAAGTCAAGTTGATGCGGTCATACCAAGTTAATACGGAAGACCAACTTGCCGTGCAAGAATAATCTAATTAGAGTTATAATTAGATTATGTTTCTTTTTGTATTTAGATATAGTTTCCTTATTTCTAGATAATGATAATTTTAGATAAGGAGAGATGATGTTTCCTAGTTTATCTAGGTCGGCCTCAAGGTCTATAAATAGATAGATCCTTGTATTGATAAAAACACGTTGTATTGATATTCTGAGATTAATACAATTGAGGCTTATAATTCGACAATACTATTTGTTCATTCTTATTCATATTCTATTGTTCGACAACTCATAAATATTGAAGTGTTCATCCGCTGCTGAACTTCTTCAATAGATCAAGATCTTAACGAAGGGATATTATTAGATTACATTAGCTAATCCGATCCTGACAGTGTTTGTTAGCGTGTTAGTTTAGGTGCACATGTAGTTAGTTCCCACTATACAAGCTCCTAGATAACTTAACGAGTAAATTATGTATTCGATTCATTAGTATACTTGTTGGTATATGAACTTTTTAATGCTTTTATAACTCAAATTCCACCTTTTTTTAATCTAAGAGATTATACATCTAACCATTTCGAGGTTCCGTCTAGCTTTCATGCTTCATTTCAGAAACAAACCGTCCTCTTGTATATTTGTAAACCACACATGTGTGTGTATGCCTTGTAGTAATCGGCCATAAGGCCTCATCTCTAATCTATGTTGACCGATTCCTAAGTCAACAAATCATTACACACTTATTGATTTACCCTAACGCTAATCTTCCTTATCATTTTCATTTCACCAAATCGCCACCTCCATTTTCTCTTCCAACCTGCCGATCCCTTTCCTTCAACCTACAGCTATCGAGTCTCCATCAATTGCAGCCAACAATTTCATCTTTGAAGCTTCCATTTCAATCAAAGGTAATCGTGTATTCTATTCTTGTATAAGCTTTTAACCAAAACCCCTAATTCATTTTGAGTTTTGGTGATATTTCTTTCTTACTGCAGCCACAACCCGATCTCTATGGGGTCTTGGTCTCACCATCATAACCTCCTATTCCAATCTAACATAGAAACAAGGGATTTCATCTAGGTATGTTGTTCAATGCATTCAATTCTTGCATTGGCCGATTATTCATTTCTTGTGTATTAGTATTTCTGTTTTGGAAACTTGTGGTATAAAATCCTAGTTTCATATTCTTCCTTATTCGTTATCGTACAATCATCTTGTGAGTCGTTTTGAATTGGTTTGAAACTGTTTATAAATCGTGCTAAGCTATTTGATCGTCACTTAAGTCGTGTATATATTCTTGTAATCTTAATCGGTAGAAAACCCTAAGATATGGAACGTATATAAAACCTTGTGGGCATATTCCAAAATCTTATATTGGTATGTCTTTATCAGTGTATACCTATGTATTGGAATTGAATTAGTGACTGTGATCTAAATGAATATTATAGGCCTTGTAATCTAGTTTTTAAAAATGTAAGACTCGTTGTCTAATTCATCGTAGAACTTTCTAAAACTGTAAAATACTAACAGGGGGTCGAAACTGAGTTTTTGGATTACTTTGCTAGGTGTTGGTAATTGGATTTGAGTAACCACCTACAAAATCTTAAACATATTTTTAATGGTTTAATATTGATTTTTAACAGGTCCAAACCCCTTAGAAATGGTTAATTTTGTTAAATCTACAATTTGCGAGTTTGAAACGTTTTATAACTCGACTTATATAAACAAACATTTTTGGACAGATTACTATACCAGTTTTGTTTCTATCATAACTCTTTAATAATTAATTCATTTGGATCAAACCCTTAGACTAAAACTTAGCGTGATTCTAGTTTTCGGATATATAAAATTCATCATCTAACTCTTCCTAAAACTGTAGATATTTCAGTTTGAACGAACATAGGTACTCGCTGAAAACGTTGTCGTTATATCTAAAGACTAAAACACGATAATTAAACGAGTCTGAAACACATTAATCTTATTCTTACCATTTATTACTACCTTTATCTAGGGGAGCTCTAGATCTAGTCGGTACATTTCTTGTGACCTACTTACTTGTATACATACACATATATTCACACTACTGGTGTAGTATCGCTTATTGCTCGATAATATGAGTTCATTGCCCCTCTTTTTACTATTGTATACGTTTTTACAAATTGGGAAAAAATAAAAGCTCAACCAAATTACATTTGAGAAAAAAATATGTATTTCAATAAACGGATTTTACTTCCATACTTACTATATATGGAAACCTTACTATTTTTGGAAACTTACCATAAATAGATATTCTATTTATGGAAACTTACTACTTTTAGAAATCATTAAATGTGTAACAAACCTAATGCTTATTTTTAAAACTTTATGAGAGATTTTTTGTGAGATTTGTTCACCAGTATTACCTTTCCTACTGGTAAAAACTCTGGTCAGTTCCTACTGACATATCAGTATACCTTTCCTACTGATACCTACACGCTCATTAGTATACCTTTCCTACTAATGAGGTGTACTTACGGTAGCGTGGATACTGCGGATGAGATAGTCAGTATGCCTTTCCTACTAACAGTACTTGTTACTAGTATACCGTGCTTACTAGTGATACATGCTTACGTTGTATGATTATGGATTATGTTGTCTTACTACTTACATGCATTAGTTACACATCTCTTTTCTAAACTAGATTGAGATATGATTTCTTACCTTTACATTTTTATACTTACTCGATGAACTCGCTCGACGTTATGTTGACTTTTTAAGCTTTACTTTCAGGTAATGAGCAGGCGTAGGACTTGGCTTTAGGAGTCCGACTCTAGCAGACTTTCAGGACTGCATTTGCATTTGTGTCTTTCTATTATGACTATACTGTTATTTTGAGATTTATGTTTCGGGCTTCCATGCCTAAGAATTTTATTACGTTACGTTGATTATTTTTGTTGAACTTATTGCTTTTAGTGTTTGACCGTTTCGTGTACCAAGGATCATACCTTGAGTATGGCGACGTCATAACAATACATTATTTCTTTTATCATATAGAATATGTCTTTATTTACTATTTTTTTATGACGATCGCCAATCGGCCACATCCTGCGTTTCCGCCACTAGAGGGGTGTGACACGCTGCATCTCATGAGCCGGTACATACTCTTCCTCATCAGTACCTTCAAATTCTCCTAAGTCGTCCAACTAACACCCGCTCGACCCTGAGTACCACAATCGTGGTCCACTAAGTCAGGGCTTTCCCCTGGAACAGATACGTCAAGTACTTAACCCGATCCTCATAAGAAAAACCCGAAACCTCAAATACAGACTCGGTATTCTCCATCCACTGGAGAGTACCACGACATCCTCAGATCCTTTGAACTCGGTCGGCTTACAACCCAAAAACGTCTTGAACGAACAACCACGAGGCGGATCCTCAATCACAATCGTCGAACCTCCCGTACCAATATGCACAGTACCACCTACATCGGAACCGTCAAGGCCAAAACCTTTACCGTTTGACCCAGCACTAATAACTTCGGGACCACGAGATCTCGTACCAACAATATCGGGACCACCGGATCCAGTTCCGGTACCCGCTCCTCTTGAAGGAGTAGATCCCCCGATGCCTTAAGCAAAGTCTCCTTGAGTTGCGCCACGATGTCGGGCATCGATGCAGCTATGTGCTCGGCGAACATTTGACTAAAGTCTGGAGTAGTAGTGCTCGCAGTCGTACCGCTCGGACTCGCAACGCTCGGCCACGCACCGGCAGGGAGACCTCGTCTCGCCGACTTCCTCGCAATCGTAGCTTTCTTAGGCGGCAGCGTCTAAGAACGTAAAACGGGATAAGTAAGAGTGTGCGACCGAAAATAATTAGGCCAAAAGTATAAAAATAAAGCAAAATAATACAAAGGAAAAAGCAAACACATAAAGGCCCAAATAAGGAAGTGCGCACATAAGTAAATCAGATAAATCGTTTTAAAGGCTATGGTCATAGTCTATGTGATTCACGTAATAAGCCACTTAGTTCTCTATAACCATTGGCTCTGATACCAATCTCTGTCACACCCCGCTCAGGCGGAAACCCGAGGTGCGAACAATTTTAATAGTATTAGAGGTCACAAGGTTACAACATTTATAATAACAAAACATCATCGAATTAAATAAAAATTTCGAGATACAAGGTTTTACATAATACGAAATAAATGAAGTACAGTGACAACAAAACGGATCCTAAAGGAACTAAGTCATAGCAAAACAAGTTCCAAGTAAACGATCCAAATAGTCACAAAAGCATAGCATCAATCAACAGCAACCTCAAACCCCTGAAAAGCGTTAAATATACGACGTCAACAAAAAGTTGGTGGGTTATTCGCATTTTTATAAAAACGTTAAGTTTTAAAAGGTTTTGACCCAGTTTGAAATATATAAGTCCAAACATAGTAATAATATCTTGTTTATAAACAAAGCGAGATACATGCATAGCCTTATATAATAAATACACATGAGCCTTACATTTAATAGCAACTTTTACCCCCTCCTTAGTGTGTCAATCTAAGGCTTAGTCATCGAATAATAAGCGGTCATAACATCGACTCATATGGACAGAGTAACCTCGTCGTCTCATATCAGCGATGAGGGTTTGTAAAACCCATATAGATCTATATATATGTACCGTTGGCTCAATAAGAGTTAACAGGCGTGTATATGAGGGCCTTACACTACCACTAAGACAATATAAGTAAGGTAACACTAAATCTAAAGGCATCACAATCCATAATGTATAAAACAAGATATAAAGTTTAATCACGCTTTTCATGCCTAAGATATAAAACAGTAAAAAGGCAACGAATAACTCACAAATCAGCAATAAATACGTTGGGTATACAAATCAGAAGAATATGGCTCCACCGCCTAAGTTCCCTAGCATAAAGACATCGAAAGTCTAAGTTTCTCTATAAGTGTAGTAGAGTTTAGCCTTATTAATTAACGTTATATTATATAGTATATTAAAAGTGTTCCACGAATAATATTTTGAGTCAAAATGACGAATAGAAGAGAACGATATTTCGAGTCAATATTTCAATAAAGACTACTAGAAGATATCGATAATTTGAGTCAATGACGAATAGAAGAGAATGATATTTCGAGCCGAATGTGACTACCAGAAATATCGATTGAAGATTGAATACAGATATCAAAGTTTGCTCGAAGTTCGCTAAAATCAACGTTATGGGATAGTTGATTTTAGTCAAAGTCAACGATTACGAAATAGTCAAAGTAAACTAAAAAAGTCAACGTATGAAGAATTTAACGTATTTAAATCATATATAAATATTACAAATATTTTAAGTTGAAAACCATTTTATAAAGTGTTAAAAAGACGTTACAGTTCATCATGAAAAGTTTATGATTACGATCGCATTTTTGAGAAAAAGTATATTTATCGAAAAATATATACGTTTAACGATTATCGTAATAATAACTATTATGTTTATGATTGCGATTACGTCTTGAGTCCAAAAACTTTTATTTGTCAATATATACTACTTTATGTATAATAATATATATGTATACGTTTACGTTTGTTCAAAATATTTAGGATTTAGGTGGCAAACCGGGAAAAAACATACTTAAGCTTCACTGTGGCGCAGTGAATCGCCACTGCGGTGCAGTGAGCTTTATTCCGCAACCCGTTGCCGCGTAGTGTGCCAAAAACCCACTTTTTAAACTTTCTTTTATACGTTTTAAGTATCAATAACATTTATATTAAGTCTTAATATTAATATGTCTAGTATGTATATTATATAAATATGTGTATATGATTATTTATATACTATATGTGTGAGTTCGTACATAATAATAAGTAATAATACTTACTAGAGTTTAAATAACAGTTATATGTATACTTAAGTCCAATTAGTCTAAAATAGTCCACGAGTCCAAATAATCAACTTTCGGTGAAATTTCACTATTAATACATATTTTACTTATAATTACTCGTTTTATAAGTTTACTTCCAAATTTATACCATTTTATGTTATTATTTACCAATAACTTATAATATGAGAAAAATATGTTTAATATGTTAATAACTTATGTTTTCTTCCATTTTTATCCATATTCTTCTATTTATATATTACTTAGACGAATTAAGTGATAATTAAGAAATCGTAAGGAGATTTAGGGATTAATTACAGAGTATCGAAGACCTCCGCATTAATCAACTAAAATCGTCGGAAAAAGGTCTCGAAATCTCCCGGAAAATGAGCTCCAAAAGTGATGGTGGTGAGGATCCGGATACAAATACACAAAAACACACACTTATTAGTATATGAGCTTTGGAATGAAAATAGAATAAGAATTAGAGTAGAAGTTTGAGGTGTAGTTTGCTTACCAAACTTCAAAATGGAGAAGACTCCATGATGGTAAACAAAATCCGAAAATGAAAGATAAAGATGGAGGATGATTCCTTGCAAAAATACACAAGATTTATGTTAGAATTCCTAACATAAACAAAGAAGAAGAAGAGATAAAAAAGATGAAGATGGTGTTGAAATTACTTTCCAAAGGAAGGACATTCAAGGAGAAGATGATGAATATAAATGGTGAATCTTTCTTCTACAATGAACTCTCTTTTATGATGGTTTATTTACTCAAAACTTTCTGGAAATGAAGAGAAAAATGAGGAGAATGAGTGTGAAATGAAGTTGAAATGAGAATGAAATGAATGGAAAGATGTAAAGTATGAATTATGGTATACGAGAGGTTTGAATATGATGTTAGATCCAAAATGTTGTCAAATCCATACATATTAGGGAGTTTCCAGCCAAAAATCACGTGAAAAGCAAGTTGTAGATCTCAAAACAATGGAAAAGACGTTTTTAACTTTTTGTGTCTGAAGCCCCGACTCCGGCGCAATCCGCTTTTGACAAACAGTTAACTTTCTGTTAAAAGGCCTGAATTTGTAATAAACTTAACGTTAATTCTCGTTAAAGGACTAGCTTTGTAATATATATTTAACATTAATATTAATCATATAATCGAAGGCATAAAACACCCTAACTTATCGTACGAGCATACTTATATCTACTAGACACTTACGTGTCGAAAATATTTCTGTCACGAAGGACAAACGTTAAATAAATTCCCGACTAAACAATAAATAACGCGTGATAAACGAAACAATAGCAATAACAGGGTCAAAACAAAATATCGATAAATAAAAATGGCAAACGGAACACCTGAATAGTACCTCAAAAATGCGGTTGTCACAGATGGTGTTTCAGATATGTGTTCATTGAAATTTCTTTGATATTTAATTACGAATTCACACTCGCTAACGGCGTTAGCTAACTCCAGGCAATTTACATATTATAAGCAAAACACCGAGCCTTTTTTCGGGATCTGAACCAGACCACTGTATCGGAGCGCGACGGAGCGTCACTTGGTCTTATCCAAATATTCCGCTAAGTTTTTCTTCAGAATATTATTATGAAGCCAATGGCGCTGACCTCACCAGTTAACTCTTAGCAGTTCAGAAGTTGTGGTCGAGACAATGATCTAATATGGTTAAAAAACGAATTCTAATATTCTATTTTTTATTTTTATTATTATTATTATTTATTTATTTAGGGTTTTGAAGCTAGTCGGTCTACACGGCTCATCCTTACGCCGATTAAGGTTTGAAAAAAGATAGAAGTTGTTTGACGGTGACATAGAAGCTAGGTCTGAGGATCAGACCCCCTCTGATACCATGAAGAATGATAGAAACCTCTTTGGTTTGCCATTATATATATATATATATATATATATATATATATATATATATATATATATATATATATATATATATATATATATATATATATATATAGGGTGTAGAAACCATAAACTTAACGGACCCAAAGCCCACATGTCGAGCTTAGTGTCACGCGGTTAGATTATGGAACCCGTGTGGCACTTAGATCATCGATATCTTACGACTAAGTAAGCCGAAAAGACTTAGAATGTGTAACGAGAACACTTGCTAGAAGGATAAGAAAGCTTTATGTTTATTGATTCAAGAAAAATCTGGTGGTTACGTTATGGTATGTTTGCCTATTTATAGGCAACATTAGGAAAAATCTAGATATAGAATAATCTAGACACATAAGGACTAATGTAGTTCTAGGACTTCAAAGTAACTTCTAGAGAATTCTAATACAATACCTGTAACAGCCCAAGCACACCCGTAGCGTGATATTGTCCGCTTTGCTCACCGGCGCACGGATTTGCTTTGGCACGGAGCCCGTGCCAAAACGCGTCATGCTAGAAGAGGTATCAACCCCCTTATAAGGAAGGATTCGTTCTCCTCTCCAACCGATGTGGGACGGATGTTACAATCCTCTCCCCTTACAGGACACAGCGTCCTCGCTGTGTACATCGGTCCGGGCCCCGGCTCTGATACCATTTGTAACAGCCCAAGCACATCCGTAGCGTGATATTGTCCGCTTTGCTCACCGGCGCACGGATTTGCTTTGGCACGGAGCCCGTGCCAAAACGCGTCATGCTAGAAGAGGTATCAACCCCCTTATAAGGAAGAATTCGTTCTCCTCTCCAACCGATGTGGGACGGATGTTACAATACCTAATCTAGATATTAGGATAGATTTCTAGATCGTTCTTGTTGTAGATCTAGTATATTTTAGGATTAGCGTAGAGTGTTCTAGAGGCTTCCAAACAGTTCCGTTCACCAGGGACAACGAGTGGCATGTTTTCAAGCAGAATGTGCGGCTCGTAACATTAGGTTAATATATAGTCACGTCCTTTATGATTGATAAACATGGAGTATCCGAAATGAAGCGTGTGGATCTTGTTTGAGACCCAGTGTAGCAATTATTTGCTATAGTGATGGGTGTAGTAATATCATATGGATCTCTAATGATATCTAGGCAGATCTAGACTCAAATCGTGAAATTAATGTTCATGTGTAGAAGCAAGTGGTAGGTGTAGACTCGAAATTCGAAATGAAGAAGACAATAAAGAATATGTTCGAATTGGAGAAGTAACGACGTCTTAGATCAATGATTTCCTATTTGGTAACTTGAAATCCAAAGAGGAGGGTTTTACGCAAATCAAAAGAGTCGAGACCTTTTGAAGTAGTAACAAAACCCTGGTGGATTTTGGCCCTTTGTTTTGAATTATTGAATGCTTACTTATGTTGCATATTTTTGTCCATGTGTAATTTTTCGTGTGTGTAGAAAGATTTATGAATAAATTGTCAAGTCCCCTGGTTGAGTATGATGTACTCTTGTGTGCGTTATGTTGGACTTCTTCTGATGTTGCCTTATGTAGTTTTGATTGGTGTTCAATCCACTAACATTTTTTCCGTAGCAGTTACATGAAGGAAAGTGATGGCACTCACTGTGAAGACAGGAAGAAAAGGAAAAAATAAAGACAATTTTGGGGCAATTTTCTCTATATCCTCAATGCCAAAACAATTACAAATTTAAACATGCAGAGAATGTGGGTTCATCACCCATATTCCTTATTTCATGCCACTACTCTAAACATGTGCTAACAATCCAAAAAATGCAGGAAGACTTCTTCAAAAAACAAAAGTAATACTAATGCAAAAGAAAACGTGGGAACATGTAGACTCAAGAATCAATCTCTATATCTGATGGGCTTCTTGATTTCTCTCACGGGCCTAGTCGGCAATTGGACAGTCTCATGTAGTGGGTCTGGTGGCTGGTTATCATGGACCATATCATCCCCCTCCCCTTTAGAACTTACATTGTCCCCAATGTAATCAGGGTCTAGAAATTTCAGCTTTAGTGAAGACAAATTTTCCCACGTAGCTTCTTCGAGATTATGCTTCTCCCACTTGACTAGAACCTTAGGATCGCCATCTGAACCTACTCGTGAGTCGATGATGGCTTCCGGCAAAAATGCTAAGTCATCATTGGGATCAAAGGAGGCCAGATTGCCCTTAGAATTTGTGATTGTACCAACCGTTGGTTTCAATAAGGATACATGAAATACTGGGTGGATTCTCGATCTAGCAGGTAACTCGAGTTTATAAGCAACTTCGTCGATCCTCTCAATGACCCGGTAAGGTCCATAAAAGTCTTGAAAGCTTCTGGTTGGTGCGGTTGTGGACGGAGGTTTGCCTATACTTATGCAATCGAAGATAAAAAAAAGTCACCAACCGCAAAGTGCTTTTCAAGCCGATGTTTGTTGGCTTGTGTGACCATCTATTGTTTTGACACCTCAATTGAATGCTTCAAAGAATCCATAATTTTTTGATGTTCAAGAAGAGAGTTCTCGAAGATCCCGTAACTGTTGACCCAGGTACATAGTTGTGTACGAAGTGACATCGCGTCCGTACAATGCCTTGAAAGGAGACATGTTGATTGACGAGTGGTGGCTAGTGTTGTAGCAAAATTCAGCCAAATATAGCAGCCTTGCCCATGTTCGAGGCTCAAAATGCACGTAAATACATTTCAAGACAACGGTTAACGACTTCCGTTTGTCCATCCGTCTGTGGATGGTACGCGCTTGAGTGCAGTAGTTTAGTGCCCATAAGTTTAAATAACTCTTTCCAAAATCGACTGAGAAACAACGGGTTTCTGTCCGAGAAAATCGTCTTTGGAAGGCCGTGTAAACGGTAAATCTCTTGCATAAAAAGTGAGGCTAAAGTGACAGCAGTGTAAGTAGGAGGCAAGGAGATAAAGTGCGCATACTTGGAAAGACGATCTACGATGACCCAAATGCAAGATTTCCCTTTGGATGGCGGTAATTGTGTGATAAATTCCATTGATATGTCATGCCATGGTTGTGATGGTGTTGGAAATGGTTGAAGGAGACCATACGGTTTGTGATTGGGGTGCTTGATAGCTTGGCAAACGGTGCAACTGTTGACAAATTGTGTAACATCTTTCTTCAACCCCAGCCAAGTGAAGGAACTCGACAGCCTCTTGATGGTGGCGTTGATACCCGCATGGCCACCAATAAAGGATGAATGAAATTCATTAAGGAGCTGTTCACGAATCTTGGCGATAGGTGGTATAAACAATTTTCCCGCAATGAAAACTAACCCGTCTTGAAACAGATGGTTTGGGAAGACGGTTGGATCTGCTGTGATACTAGCTGCAAATTCTTTACCTTTTGGATCTGTTGCATAGTACTCGTGGATGTCGTTGAGCCATGAAGTTGTGGGATAGGAGATAGCGAGCATGGAAGGAATATCGACCCGGCTAAGTGCGTCTGCCACGGTATTTTCTCTTCCCGGTTTGTAGAAGACTTCGAAGTCGTACCCCAAAAGTTTGGTGACCCATTTCTGTTGTTCGGGTGTTTGGATCGTTTGAGTGAGGATATGTTTCAGGCTATAATGGTACGTATAGATGCGAAACCGACGACCCAATAGATATTGACGCCATTTCTTGACAGCTTCGGTAATGGCGTAAAACTCTTTTGTGTAAGTGGACTGACCTTGCATGGTGTGGCAGAGCTTTTTGCTGAAGAAAGCAATTGGTTTATTTTCTTGAGATAAAACCGCTCCAATAGCTATACCGGAAGCATCAGTTGTGACATCAAATGGTTTTGTGAAGTTTGGCAGCGCAAGAGTGACGAGCTTCTACATGTTGGCTTTTAATTCTTTGAAGGCAGCAGCTGCATCATAATCTGCTTTTGGAAGTGAGGGTAGCGGTATGGTCGTACATTAACTGGCTCGGTGGTAAGTAAGGGTATGTGGTGGTCATGGTGCCTCGTTGGTGGAAGAGTGTGGGGTGTATCAAAAACGGGTTGGAATAGGTCTAGTAGAGCGGTAATGTTGGCGTCAGCAATAGTGTTGGTTGGGTTGACGACGGACGGATTTGGCTCCATGGTGAGGGTGTGAATGGATGCAACAAAGTCACGTTTGAGCATGGTGGAAAACGAGCTCAAGGAGACTTGTTGGTTTCGTGGTTCACCACGAAGTGTACATTTGTTTCCATCTTGGACGAATGATATTTGTGGTATTGAGAAATCAGCCGTGATTGTCCCTAGTGAACCAAGCCACGAGATACCCAGGACTACATCGGCACCCTCTACTGGAATCACAAAGAAGGGAATTGTAAACTTGGTTTTCTAGAGTTGGAGCGTGACACCCGAGCAGTAATCTGAGCAATGTATAAATTGGCCATTGCCAACCATGACTCTAAATGGGTCTAGCGGCTTGGTTGGAAGGTTTAGGTGTTTGGAAACGCGTGGTTGCACAATATTATGTGTGCTGCCACAGTCGATTAACACCGTGACTGGGTAGGAGTTGAAGAACCCCGTGATCCGTAAGGTTTGTGAGGAAGACATGCCAAAATATTTTGCTGTAGATAAGGACCAGAATTGTGGTGGTGGTGTTTCTTCCTGTGGGACGGTGTCGTTGGGATCCGGCAGAGGTCGTTCGTCGTCGTTATCCACGATGATGAGAAACTGTGGTGGTGAGCACTTGTGTCCGGGGACAAATTTCTCTGGACAACGAAAACAAAGGCCTTCTTTCCGACGTTGTTGGAGGGCCTCCGGTGAAAGTTTTGTGAACGGTAATTGTTTTGAAGCGGTTTGGAGCATTGTTGGTTCCGGTTTGGAATAGGGTTTGGTAGTGGAGGGCGATTGAAGTGTATGGGTGGATGGAGTGGACGTTGGAGCAATGAGGGATTGTTTGGAGAAGTATGGACTTTTAGGTTTAGATTGATTGGTTAGTTTGTCTTCCGCAAGTTGGGCCAGGCCACATGCATCGTGAAATGTGGTGGGTTTAAGGATGGCGAGTTCTGATTGGATCTCTGGTTTAAGGTCTGATATGAAGCAATTCTTTAGGGTTTGTTGGGATAACCCTGTGACTCGGTTACTAAGTTGTTCGAATTCCGTTTTATAAGCACGAACCGACGTAGTTTGGCGTAGTTTCAGAAGGGTTGCTTCGTGGTTTTCGTATGAAGAGGGACCGAAACGAAGTTCAACCTGTCTCTTAAACGTGTCCCATGGTCCGAGGAGATGATTGCTCGCTAAATGTTGGTACCAAGCAAGGGCATCACCGGTAACATGGAATGCTACTAGTGCGACGCAATCCTCTGGTGGGGTCTTGTAATAGGAAAAGAAGCTTTCTGCCTGGAAAATCCAACCAAGGGGGTTTGTGCCATCGAAGGAGGGAAGCTGAATTTTTGGTGAGCGGGGGTGCATGGGATGTTGCATGGTATTGACAGGAGGTCTAGGTAGAACAGTACCTGGTGGATACAACATGGTGTTGTCTTGACATAGTGAAGGGTGTGGTGGTAGAGATGACATGTAGAGTCCGGTGTCAGCCATATTTGGATGCAGCTGTGACATGTATGTCGACGGTGAGATTTGCGGGTTCATGTGACCGATAAACATAAGCGGCAGGGAGGTGAATGGTGAGAATGTTGGACGGATGGTTGTGTTGTTGGCGGGGATTGGGATGCTGTGATCGGTGGTGGCATAGGAGACACCGTTTGAGTGGTCGATTTGGACGACGTGAGGTTCGTTATATGGTTGACTAGCATAGTCTTCGTGTCAGCCTGTAATGATAGTTTGGTATTTACATCGTTGGTGACTTTGATTAACGCCGCTAGTTGAGCTGCGTTATCAGTTGGGGGTTGGGTATTCTAGAGAAGTTGTTGAGTGGCCGTCGTTGCAGCGATCAATTGATCTAGTTTGTCTGTAAGAAAGGTGGGATCCGGTGGTGGTGGGTCGTCGGGGGTGGGTGACGGTTGTCGTCGAGGAGGCATGAGACGTGAATGAAAGCACCAATTGATGGCACTCACTGTGAAGACAAGAAGAAAAGGAAAAAATAAAGACAATTTTGGGGCAATTTTCTCTATATCCTCACTGCCAAAACAATTACAAATTTAAACATGCAGAGAATGTGGGTTCATCACCCATATTCCTTATTTCATGCCACTACTCTAAACATGTGCTAACAATCCAAAAAATGCAGGAAGACTTCTTCAAAAAATAAAAGTAATACTAATGCAAAAGAAAACGTGGGAACATGTAGACTCAAGAATCAATCTCTATATCTAATGGGCTTCTTGATTTCTCTCACGGGCCTAGTCGGCAATTGGACAGTCTCATGTAGTGGGTCTGGTGACTGGTTATCATGTACCATATCAGAAAGCAATTGAGTTTCCACTTACGTTTTAGGTTGTTGATGTTGTGACACCTATATCTCTCATGAAATCCATTAAAAGCTTATTTTATCCTTTTTTTTCCTTGGATAAGTTTCTTCAACCCTTCCTTTTTGTATTTCTTTATCAAGTAAATATGATCGTGTTCTATGTCATTCATCCTCCATCCTCCTGCTAATTCTCCACAGGTATTATTGATATTTGTAGTGATGTTGTGTGATGGTGACCCCCGCCAATGAAGCCCTCTATCACCATGCGGTGACACTTGCATCGGCATAAAGTCATGACACAAGTTAGGATGAAGAAATGTGAGCAGTTGCTCAGTTAGTTTCAGGGTGAACATTGAAGAATATATTTTGAATCAAAAAGTAAATAATGTTTTATTACTCTTATGTTTTAATCAATCAAGTTATAAGACATGTTTCTACATTTTCAAAGGCTTTTGTACACATGAAAGTCAAGGAGTATTGGCGTAAAAGGATTGAATGGGATTCATGGGTTTGTAATCCTCTTAATTCACAAGTTGATTAAACATACATGGTGTTTATGTCTAGGTCTTTGAGCTCTATCTTGAGTTTATGTTCTTTTGTAAAATTGTGTTGGTAATAAAATTCGTTGCTAATAAAAATTAATTAAAAATGGTTTAATGTTTTTGAAAAAATAGTCAAGTTGATTGAATAACATATCGTACCTTTTAAAATAACAAAAGAACTTCAAAATGTTATATCAACACTATTAAATATTTTTGGAACGAAAGAAGTATTTTATGTTACAAGAATATTCAAAAAAATTGAACAACCCACAATTTTTATATGAATAATGAAGATGGATGGAGTAGTAACTCTTGATTGTTTGTAATTTTCCTTTTTCGTGTTTTGTTCCTTCCAGCCCGCTAGTTTTTGCTAGTTTTAGGGTCTGTTCTTTATATATTTGCCGATTTCAAAATAAAAAAATATTAAAGGCAAATTCAACATGGATAAAAATCAAGAATATACTACACAAAGAAGACCTCATTCTTCTCTATCTCATAATCCAATTGAAAATTGAAGATTCAAATTCCACAAGGGATTGAGCACACAAATTGAGATTAGAATGCAAAAAAGAACAAACTAATTGATCGTGTTTGACCTTTTTACCCCGAAATAGGTATTGACAACATGAAAAGAATGTCAAATACGCATAATAAAAAGATACGATGTCACTCTTAAAACAAGCATCGTATAAGAGTTACAAATGTCAAATATGCCAATCTGTTTTAATATTCATCACATCCTTAGATATGGTTTTAAGATGCTGATTATCTCAAATATGGATGTGATTCTATGTGTTGTGGATCAAAATTGTAATGACTTGTCATTTGTTCCAAGGGTCATGCACATTCTTGGTAGTGGAACATCTTCAAGTTTCATCTTTTTTTTTCTTTAATTTGCTTTTTTATTCTTTTTATTAATTAAACTTAAATGATTTGTGGTCCTTGAGAAGAGAATGGAAAAATGACATGTCTTGGAACAAATTAGTCGTCTTTAGTACAATCTATTAAAGAGATGAGACATTTTAAATATGCAAAGAGCAACAAAACAATCACAAAGGCAGCCAAGTGTCCCTCTTAACTCTCACAAAACGGATCAATTTTGTCGTTAATCACAACGTTATAACTAAAGAGATAATTTTGTTAAAGGTGTTTATAGACTAAAATCTTGCTAATTGTTGGATTTGTTAATGGATTTTCACAAAACTTAAAAATCATCAACCCTAAAAACTATGTTGATCATTTTCCTTGATATTCTAGTGATTTGGTTTTCTTTCTTTTCTTATAGACATAAAACCAATTTCGGACAACGGGTTGTTTGAAAACACAAGTATATGATTTCTCTTCGATCACCAATATCCTAAATTTCATCATTTCTCAAATTTCTCACGTTTCTTTAATTCTTTATCCCAACTTTTCCTTCAACTACCAAATGATGATATGACTCTTTAAGCAATAAACCTTGTTCTCATTAAAACATATAAAATGGATTAATAAAATATGCTACCTATGCATATTTGTGGATTGGTGATTTGTGAATAGATATGCTTTACACAAATCATATCTTTTTATGCTTTGTAGTCCTAGCAAGATTTATATGTGCAACTAAACGCCAAATGCCAAAGATATGTAAGACCCCACCGAATCGGATTATTTTCATTCTACCTCTTTTTTTGGAAATAAATTCATATTTGGTTAGCTTATAAAAGGGGTTCTTGGTCCAATAAGGTTTATCAACATCTAAAATACCAATGGGATTAGAGAAGAAATGTAAAGTATTTTCTTACTAGGCATTGATTACTCGCTCTCCCTCAAGGGCTTCTAGCACAGCCCTACATGCAATAGTCTCGTAAGAGCATGCGTGTAGAGTCTTGCCAGAAGCTTAGTAGGGGAGAACGGAAATTCAATGTCTTGTTATAGTATGGTAAATTATATGACTTGTTGTAAAATGATAATAAGTCGAGATGATAGAGCGACGTGAAGAAACCTTTGACATTCAAAGTTGTCGTCTTCCTTTCTCAAGAGCCTTATACGGTCGTTTCATGTACTCTGAAGGTGAAGCATTTGTTTTTTCTAACTGATTAAAGTTTAGTTATACTAACATTATTATATCATGAAGCAAATTGAACCCCTAACATGCTACCCTCAACAAAGACCATTTACAAACACTAAATAGCGTTTGAGTACACATAGTTTGATGTAGTTAATATTGAGATTCATGTCAATAGCAAATTTTTCTTAAACTTTACAAGATTATCAATAAATTTATAAAAAGAAGTAAAGAAGCTTATGATGCAATGTTTTTAGAAACAAGTTTGGGCATGTCGAATAAGTGGTTCACTGGTTCAACCAGTTTGTTTTCTCATCAGGAGATAAATAGTACATTAAATATACAAATTCATAACATCAACATGCATAGAGATGAGATATTTAGCCATGATGTATCTTCAATGAATGCTCGGAAGTTCCATCCACTTCATTACCGGCTAAACTCTTAAGGATGCGTATAGTTGATAAATAATATGCGATTTTCTAGAAAAAATTTCAAGGAAAATTTTAAAAGTTGAAAACCGGCTCAAATGGCGTATTTTTTAAAACTTCTCAATGAAAACAAAAATCAACTTTCCACTTTTATAACTACAATTTTGGGAACTCCTTTTTATTGTTTTCAAATGTTTTTCGACAAGTTCATAATATAAAAAGTAAAAACACTCTTTTTTTCTAATTTTCATTTATTTTCTAAGGAACAAAATCACATTTTATTTCGTAAATAATAGAGATAGAAAAAAAAATTTAAAAATAACAATATATCTTCTCGCTAAACACACCGTAAAGATTTTTCTCAATTGTAAATTCCATGATCTTTAAAATTTCATAGATGGTTTGTAACCCGGTTTTAAACAGTTAACAGGAGTTTAAACAATTCACGGGTTCGCAAAAAATCATCAGGTTCACAATGATGCTTAACAAGCGATCAAACTGTCCGGTTTAATAAGCATTCGTTTGATGAGCATAGGAACAAAGTAGGACCTAATGTTTTGGGCAAATGGTGATGAGGTGTACATTGTGTGATTTCCAAGTAAGATTTGTTAATTATGTACGAACGAGTAGGTTTATCCCGCGTGTTGCGACGGATATAGCCTCTTTGAAGTAAAAACAAAAACGAAAAAGAAATCAAAAAAAATCTTCAATAAATAAAAACACAACACCGACGTTTCGTATAAAATTAAACACCCATACAAAATATACATTAATTCAAAACCGTTAAAAAAAACATAAACGGGGAAATAGATATGTTAAAAAAAAAAAAAAAAAAAAAAAAAAAAAAAAAAAAAGTTAAATGTATATAGAAAAGAAAAAGGTTTCAAAAGGTTAAACAAAAGAAAACACGTTTTTTAACGATACTGCACTCCAGTGACAAAAGTTGAACATAATTGGTCGGGGGCCGAAATAGTTGGACGTAAAGAAATATGTGCGATTATATAAACATAATCCAATAAGGCAATAACATACTACAAGAAGAAAAGAAAAAAAAAAGTAAATCATAATCATGTATTTACGTTTAAATGAAATTATATGCGGTGTAAGTTTCAATGGATTGTGGTCATTAAATCAAATTAAAAGTTAAGTCAATGTTTTTCTAGATCTAACAGTTAATTAAATAAAAATGCTTGGCAAATATATAATAAAAGACATTAATGTTATGAAACAATATAAAGAACAATAAAAGAACAACAATGATAAAGAAAAGAGAATGGGGAATTGAATCAAATGTGTCATCTATAGTTACAATTTGAAGTATTCTCCATGAAATATATCTCCTAATATGATACAAATATCTCTAATAAATATAAAAGACATCCATACCATAATTATTCATAACAATCCCCTTTTGATGTTCATGTAAAAGATTATGCCTCGTTAAAACTAGACTAGATAAAACCCAGTGGAACAAAAATCTAGTGAGGAAAAAGAGTACATAACTTTTCAATATGTTCGGGGATGTTGCCTCATTAAAAACCTTGTTTGAAAAACCGAGTGTGACAAAACCATAGTCAAGGGAAAAAGAGTGCAACACATATTTCTTCCCGAGATAATCATATCACTTGAATACCTTGAGTTTGCACAACTAAATGATATCTCTTCACAATACATATTCGGTTTGTGATCAGTAATATGAAGTACTATGATGATCAACTATATTTCATCCATATCTCGAAAATAATAACATCTTATATGAGTAAACCAATGTTTCAATATCCATCAAATATGGTACTTTAGGGCCACTAATATCATCATCATCTTTTGGTTGTCAAATGAGACCATATTAATATAAAGTGACCTTTTAACCATTTATGCTCAATGCATAGTTGTTGTTAGTGTGCAAAGATATCCATCCTTCACATGATCAATATATAACTCAAGACAAAACTTATGTGTTTTAAAGCTATTTCCTTTCACATTACTTATATGACTACTCAATCGCCTTCAATATCTTTTCACGAGTTCCAAATGTATTCAATACATACATAGTAACTATAACATATTTTGATCCAGATATCTTTATCAAATGTGCATATAAACATAATCATTTCATAGCTATATCATACAAATTACCATGAAGATTGTATCACATGTGTCATCGTAAATTTTAACTGATGATCTCTTTATCAAATGTGCATATAAACATAATCATTTAATAGCTATATCATACAAATTACCATGAAGATTGTATCACATGGGTCATCATAAATTTTAACCGATATAAGTACTTTTCATTTGATCAAATAGTGTTCTCGAGAACTTTCTTATATACTTAATGCATTTTAAATCGTGAGACATGCTTCATGCATTTTATATCCTTCGTGGAGTCTCAATACCTAGTGAGCTCTTATAATAATCATTAGACGCGAATAAAGTATCTCATATATTGCCAGAGTTATATGATATCAATACAAATCGTTACATCCACCACTTTATAATATATCTCATTGTAATCAAACGCGGGTCTTTGTAAAATATTATATATCAATCTTGTCTTATATCATGTAATCTCAATTCAACTAAAGACCGTTTTATAATACACCTTCATGTGTATTGACTTCAAGTTCTAATATATCTCTTATTTCGAGAGACTTCAATTCTCATACCATTTTGGTCAATCAATTCTATCTCTGCAAGACGCACTTCTGGCAGGTATGCTAACATGATCCTCATTAATTATATAATATCCAGCGCTATATTAAAATCATCATCGACGTCGATTTCATTTTATTTTTTTGATTCCATATTATCCTATACATGATATAACATATGAGATCTCTTTATATTCCGGTACCTTAGGTTCTTCTGGAACCGTCATGTCTAGTTACTCTTCAAGAGTATCTTTCGAGGTCTTTATTACCTCGATTTAACCATCTTAACTCATTGCTCCTTTATTTACTTCGAGATATTTTTTTTTTAAATCAATTAATCTACCACGCTTCAGGCGTGCCATAGATATATTATCAATCACATGATGTCCTTCAAGGACACATTTTGGTTGGAGCATTAGCAGCTAATATACGTGACATGGTCACTCTCTTTGGTCTGTAAATCTATTTGGCGGTTACTAAATATGGCAAATTAATTATCCCATGAACTTCTGGTTCATATTGTTTAGTATGATGATCGGTAATTCATCGCAATTTTTCTTAGTTTTAGTTGCACATTCTCTCCCTCTAATGTCGGGATAACTAATTCATTACAATCAATAAATCATGTCATAAACCAATCTCTCCTTGATGGCATATTAAATTGTAATTATATGTGGATTCATACCAAACATATATTGCCAACATTGTTTTTACGTCTCATATTTATGCGTTGTGGTGGAGCAACTTAAACATGTAAGCATAATCAAAATATATTATGGGAATTACTTCTGACAAAAAAAAATAATGAGGGGGGGGGGGGGGGGGGGGGGAATCATTACAAATATTGACTTGATGCGAATTAGTGCTATTTCATGTAAATACCTTGCCCCAAACAAAATCTATGTGTTTTACTCTCATTATCGTTGGCTTTGCAATCAATTGAAAACAGTTGATAAAAGTTTCAACAAAAGCAATTTGGGTATGATACCAATGTCAACACTTAATCCAATAATCATTATAATTTATGAAGTATATTCAACACTATTGCCA